>CAUYQV010053113.1:0-95326 GCA_963574575.1 Galagoides demidoff | reverse complement strand
TTTTTGGTAACATGTTAAACATGTAAATTAATTTGCAAAGAATTAACAACTCCCAGGAACACTTCTCAAGCAAAAGATACAACTTAATTCTAGCCCAAAAATATGGGGAGGGGGTGGGGAAGGGGAGGGGAGAAGGGTGGTTGGTTGGTGGTAGGTTGATGGGAAAGATCACATTTATATCTTTCTAACAAGGGTACTATTGAACTTTTCTAGAACTAGAATATAAATGTGTTTATACAATGATTAACCAAATGACATGAAATTATGTTAACCAGCTTGATGAAAGTGTTTCAAATTGTATATGAAACAGCACAATGTACCCCATGTTTGCATCAATGTATACAGAGATCAATTAATAAAAAAAAAAAAAGAAAAAAAAAGAATTAACAACTCCAGAATATTTAGTCTTTCCATCTGGGGACATGGTATTTATCTCCACTTATTTAAATTAAAAATAAATTAAAATCCTTTGGGTGAAATTTTATGCAACCCTGATTATTTGGGGTTTTGTTGGCTCCTGATTTGGGATTTTTGATATGATTGAAAATTGTATCCTTTTGTCTTATAATGTATTTACTTGTCTATTATCGCCTACGGAAACTACTTTGATTATTGGATTTCTTTTAATATCTTACATCTTTATTGAAACGTCTTACCAATCTTGATTTTCAGCTGATTCTTTTAGGTTTCAAATAGTAAACCTGCATATACTAACGATGTTAAAACCTTCTTTGCTCTGGTTGGGTCCGGTCTCTTGTTTGCCTGTACTGGCTCACTTTGTTGACGGCCCTTCAGACTGCCAAGTGGTAATGCAGTTGTCAAGCAACCATTTGTAACTTCTGATTTTAAGGGCCACCTCTCTGAGGTCACTGTTAAGTATAATGTGGGGTGTGGTTTTCAGGGGTAGTTGCATATTAGAAATATCTGTGCTGCACCTTGATCTTCATTCTCCCACAAGCAGCAGGTGTCTGTTCTCACTGGAACAGAACCTCGCTAGAGTCAGAGCCTGGGGTGTTTCCCTGGAGGCCCAGCTGCCCAAGCGCAGGAGAGCCCACTACACCCTCTCTACACCACTGGGGGCAGCTCTGCCAACCCTTTGCCTACTGCCCAGCCCCTACCCATGCCTTCCCTCCGACCCCTGCCCCTCGTGCCTTATGCAGCCTGCAGTTTAGTGGGGAAGGGGCCTCCTGGCCCCCTCAGCTCTCCCCACTTTCATGGCTCCCCTTCCATGAGCATCTTCCAGACCCCTCCTCAGAACTCCCTCCCTGCCCTGGGGCCCTGTCCTGTATAACCCTGGCCCACTCCTCCTGTCATCCCCAAGTGTAACCTCCCCAAGGACTCTCAGCACACCAGCCTGATCCCCACTCTCCTTTCTGCTTCTGCTGTCTGTCCCTGAACCCTGCTGTGACCTCCAGTGCCCCGCCTGAGCCAGTCTCCCTCTGCCAGGAGCCCCAGCCTCGCTGTCCTCCTTCTTCCCTTGCATGCCCAGTGCCCTGGTCACTGCCTCCTTCCTGCCCCCCCCTCCCCCGCCTTTGCACATGCCTCCTCACCCTGATCATTTTCTCCCTTTAAGTCCATTGGGAACAGCCCATTTCTCAGATTGTTCCAAATGTGTACCTGGGAAAATGCCCGGCTCACCTGCTGTGGTGGCATCTGCTGTCACCCGTTATCCTTGCCATTAGTAGCATCACCTTTGAGGCTGGTGGCCTGAGTGCCCCTTCCCAGGAGCCAGTCACACCTCTGCTGCCAGGTTGTTGCAGGACCCAGGATCCCCATCTGCAGCCACCACCTGTACCGCCCACGTGGTGCCTAAGAAACAGGCAGCTGCAGTCCTGGGGGGGAATCTGTGTCCTATGCCAGGACCCCCGCTGCCAGGGAGTTTAGGAACTGCACACTTAGCTTTCCTGCCTCTACAGTGGAGGAGGAAAAGCTGCTAGGGTCAGACAGGTGTGGCAGATGAGTGCAGAGCCTGACACAGTTTCAGGGCCTTGTGTCCAGGTGGAGTCGGTTTCACACAGTTCGCTCTGCTCTTGAATGTGAGAACTTGTGTTTCTCAGTTTTGTGGGTTTCCCTAGTGTCTCCCTCGGGGCTCCCGTCATCAGTTTTGAGGGTTTCCCTAGTGTCTCCCTCGGGGCTCCTGTCATCTGTGCTCTAGTCCTCCCAGTGTTCCACTCCTCCTCATACTTTATTCTCCTTTCTATCTCTTCCTCTTTCTGCACAGACTCTGGGTAATTTATTGAATCTATTCTATCTACCAGGGCTGCCATAACACAGTGCTGCAGACGGGGCAGTTAAACAACAGAAATTTATTTTCTCACAGTTCTGGAGGCTGGAAGTTCTGAGATCAAGGTGCTGACAGGACCGGTTTCCTGTTACCAAGGCCTCTTGTGATAGCTGCCTTCCCGCTGAGTCTCCGCCTGTCCTCCTGGTACGTTGTCTGTGCCCTGACCTCCTGACAAGGACACCAGTCAGGCAGGATTAAGGCCGCCTCATGACCTCACTTTGCTTACCTCTTTAAAGACCCTATCTCCAAATACAGTCACATTTTCAGGTAGAATTTGGTGGAACATAATTCAACACGTGACATCTCTTTCCCAGTTCACTAATTCTCTCTTCAGCTATTGTTTTTTAAATGTTGCATTAAGTTGCAATTCCACATAACTCTATAATCATTTCTAAAGGCTTGTTTCAGCTCTTTTTTAACACGTTAACTGCCATGAGGGTTGTATTTAACTCATGCTAGTTTTGAGCCTGGGGCCTCATGCTGCATATATAATTCACACGTCTCTGCCTTGGGAGCCTCATGGTGTGCAGGTAACAGACACTGCCGTACTATAGCATAGATGTGAAGGGTGCCCCTAACAAAACCCTGCAGACATTTTTCATTAACTTAGAAAGAATCATTTTGGTTTTGAAGTTTTTATTATTTTGAAATAAAACACCATGGTCGCAAAGTTTGGGGTTTATTTGGCTGTCATTCAGTGTGTTAAAAAGCTTATTCACATGCTCACAAACTGGTTTTTTATTTTTAATTCTTTAAATTTTTTATTTTTTAATTTATTATTTTTAATTCTTCGTTTTTATTCATTTTAATCCTTTGAGTCTACTTTCAGGTTGTCTTAGTATGTGAAGTTCTTTGGGGTGCTAATCTCCCTGTCTCTGGTAAGTGCCGCCTCCGTCAGCATGCACTCAGAAGCCTCTCTACACACTGGCAGGCGCACCCCTGCCCCAGTCAGCCTTTTGTTTATGTCAGGCACCCCCAACTGACTGGGAACTAATTGTTAACTTCTTAGTTTATAATTGGTATAAATCTGGATCCACAAATGCTTGGGCCTGAGGTTTGAAGTTTTAGGAAGAGTTTTTCACCCAGAGTCCCTGATACGTCCCTGCTGGGTCAGCTGCCCCTGGTCCACCTGGTCTGGGGTGGAGGCCACTATAGGGGCTGCCCACAGGCAGCAGCTCTGCCATACTGGGCCACTGTCCTGTTCTGATGCAGACCCCATACAGAGGCTGGACCACCTGCCCCCACCCCATTTTAAGAAGGGGAAACATTCATGGGGTCCCCTGGAGCCTGGAGGGCCCCCACGCAGTGCTGGAGGCAGGTCTAGACCAGCACCTGTGGCAGGGGAGCTGGACTTGGCCCCTCATCAGATAAGTCCTTGTTTGAATCTCTGCTCCACCGGGAAGAACTCACAGCTCTCAAGGCTTCCAACCTCCCAGATGTGGGGCCTCAGGCAAGTAGGACAACCTCTCAGGGTCTGGACCCCCCCTGAGCAGCTGGAGAGACACTCCCTGGGAGGGCGTGAACAGGTCTGGAAGGCCTGACTGGGCAGTGCTGGGGCAGCCCTGGGCACAAGTGCAATCCTCAGTGAGGCCTCAGCACACCTGGTGGCACCTCAGGCCACACCCCTCAGAATAATGCTCTGTAGGTTTCTCTTGTGTTGTTTTCCTCTTCCACATCCAGCTGGACTGTAGAGAAGCTGGACACTAGGGAGGGGTGAGGCCTGCAGGGATGCAGGGGATACTGCCACACACCATGTCCCCCACCTGAGGGGACTCTGCCACCTGAGTGGACCCTGATCCCCCACCTAAGTGGACCCTGATCCCCCACCTGAGTGGACCCTGACCCTCTTCCTGAGTGGACCCTGACCCCCCACCTGAGTGCACCCTGACCCCCATCTGTGCAGGTCTTATGACCACTGCTGACCACTGTGAGTCTATGATGCACACCCAGGAAATATCCCCAAAGACAGAAGGGGAGCAGCCTGGAGGAGGGAGCCCGATGCTCCTTGTCTCACTGACGTGGTGGTCTTGGTGACCTGCCCCCCCCACAGAAGGAGTGTTCAGATGACCTCTGATGGCCTTGCTGTCTCCATAAACTGTGGTCTCCGTGTTGAGGTGTTGGGGTCTCTGGTTCCTGAGTCTGGGAGGGGAGCTGGCAAGTGAGACCTGCTGGGAAATGCTATGAATGGACCCCCTGGGGCCCATGTGGTTTGGGTGGGCCTGGGGGATGCTGGGCCAGGCCTCCAGGCTTCTGCAAAGGTCACGTCCACGTCTCCCCTAGACTCAGATCTTCAGCCACCACCATTGCATCTGAGCTGACAGCTCTTGGAAATGACCAGACAAGGCTGGTATTTTAACTTTTCTGTTGATCTTGTGAGTTACTTGGCCAATATTTCTGGTTTGGAAAGTAGCCTGTTTAGACTCACCTCAGATTCAAGCAGACAAGCCCTGGTCACTTGTACCTGGTCATGGATTCATCCCACAAGCAGCCTCAAGCCCTAGGGAGGGGTCCCACGGAAGACCTGTGCTGCCTGCGGCCTCCGCCTTCCTGTCCTTCTCAACCCCAGTCTCCTGGGCCCTCAGGACCTCTGAACCAGGCAGGAGAAGTTCAGTGTCACAGCTCACAGCCTGGAGGGAACCCATATCTGCAGGAGAGGTGTCCAGCTCTGAGGACACCTGTTTCTACTGCCACCCAACCCTGTCAAGCCCAAGCAGGTGTGAGGACAGCCATGAGGGTTCTGCCCCTGGAGCAGCCCGTTTGCACAGTACTCTCAGGCCCCTGGTGAGGGCATGCGCTGTGTCCACTTCCCTCCAGGAGGCGCCTGACCTGCTGTCCCCCAAGCTCTTGCGCTTCCTGGTAGGGTCAGCTCTGTCTGGTAGGGGGCTCTGCCAGGAGGTTCCCACAGAGCCTTGGGAGGGCACACACTCTGGGCAGAGGTCTCCAGACACATAAAGACAGCAGGTCCAAGTGGGCAAGATCAGGTGGTTTCAGTGACAGCTGTAAGATTCTCTGATCCTGGCTCAGTGCCTGTGGCTCAAGTGGCTAAGGCACCAGCCACATACACCTGAGCTGGCAGATTCAAATCCAGCCCAAGCTCACCAAACAACAATGACCGCTGCAACCAAAAAACAGCCAGGTGTTGTGGTGGGCACTTGTAGTCCCAGCAACTTGGGAGGCGGAGGCAGGAGACTCTCTTGAGCCCAGGAGTTGGAGGTTGCTGTGAGCTTTGATGGCATAGCACTCTATCCAGGGCAACAGCTTGAGGCTCTGTCTCAAAAAAAAAAAAAAAAAAGATCCTCCTATCCTAGTCAACACGGTTCCACACAAACTGAGTTTTCTGTGCAGTGAGAGCAGAATGCCGCCCTGGACCACACTAGTTAAGGTGACCACCCTCAAATGCCTACCAGCAAGCCTGACCATTGCAGCTCATTTTAACTTTTAATGTTTTTTTTGTTTTTGTTTTTGTTTTTTTAAAATCTCAGATGGTAAATGCATGCCCATGTCTGCCCCAGAATTAAATCCTGAGTTGTCAGAAGGTATTATGCCGTCACAGTGGATGTTTATTCATGAGGCTTCCCATGGGTGAGGGAGGGCTGGGCTGGGGTTCTGGGATCTGAATTCCCCCTGTTTACATGGTGCAGGCAGGCACTGCCCAGGGCAATGGGAAGACTCCTGTCTTGGAAAGGTGAGGATCCTGCAGGGTGCGGTGGTGCACACCTATAATCCTAGCATTCTGGGAGGCCGAGGCAGGTGGATTGCTTGAGCTTACGAGTTCGAGACCAGGCTGAGCAAAAAGTGAGACCCCATCTCTACTAAAAATAGAAAAACTGAAGCAAGAGGATTGCTTGAGCACGAGAGTTGGAGGTTGCTGTGAGCTATGATGTCATAGCACTCTACCCAGGGTAACAGCTTGAGACTCAAAAAAAGAGGAAGGAAAGGTAACGATCCCCCAGACACTGAAACATTTAACTTTTTGAAAGTGCTTTTGATAGTAAGGTGCTCACTGGTGTGTGCATAATGATCCCATTTTGATAAAAAGCAACACTTACGCAGGGAAAGGTGTGTGCACACATTTTATAAAGACAGAGAGGCCAGGAAGGATAAGCAATAAACAATAATGGTTATCCCTGAAGAGGGTAGGGGCAGGAGGAGGAGCTGTGATGCTGTCTGCATGCACCTGTCACTACCTTTGTAGAAAAAGGACCATATGACACCACACATGAGTTGCTCATCTCCTTCCTTTGGAAGGACACAATTATTTTACCAGAGTTACAAGGAGGAAGAAAATCAGGCGAGCTGTTCATCTCCTTCCTCTTTCCTCCCAAGCATTTACTGAGGTTCTGCTGTATGCCCATCCCCAAGTGAGGCCCCAGGAACCTCTGCCCTCTGGTAGCAGAGGCACAGCCAAGACCCAGAGCCTCCAGCTGGGCCCAGACATGCGTGTGTTCTTAACTGATTCCCTGACGGTTTCCCACAGAATTCACCCAGCATCCCACAAGACTCATCACAGAATGTTTCATATAGGCGAGAACTTAGAGCTCCTGTTTTCTAGATAAAGAGAGCGCCTTCAAAGTGAGCTGAGACTTAGGAACAGTGAGGGAATAATTAAATGCTTTTCCTCCAAGACGGGACAAAACAAGATGTCTTTTCTCATCCTGTCAATCTAACAGTGTGGTGGCTGTCCTAGTTATTACAGTGAGGTGAGAAAGAGCAATGAAAGGAATTGAGACCCAAAAGGAAATACTAAGATTGCCTTCATTGGGGCGACGCCTGTGGCTCGGTGAGTAGGCACTGACCCCATATACCGAGGGTGGCAGGTTCAAACCCAGCCCTGGCCAAACTGCAACAAAAAAGATTACCTTTATTCAGGAAGACATGATTGTTTGCATGGAAAGTTTTAAGAAATATACAAAACCGTCAATTAAGCTACATAGTAAATCTAGCAAGATCAAAGTGTACAAAGTTCTGCAAAAAACACACTGTTTTTAAAATGAACTGGCAGAAAACAATTGGAAAGTAAAATTTTTTTTTTTTTTTGCAGTTTTTTGGCCAGGCCTGGGTTTGAACCCACCACCTCTGGCATATGGAGCTGGCGCCCTGCTCCTCTGAGCCATAGGTGCCGCCGGAAAATAAAAATTTTTAAATCTACTTATGATAGCATCAAATGCTGTTATAAAAAGTATTACATGAAAAGTGTGGGTAAATACTTCGTATTAAAGTTAAAAAAATGGGGGCAAATTTTGCTACACTGACAACTGTAACATATCGCTCAGAGAAATTAAAGAAATCCCAATAGACGGCAAGCTATACTGTGTCCATGACACGGAAAGTGATGATTCCCCAAATTGATCGGTAGAGTCAACTTAATTCTAACCAAATCATAGCAATCTCTTTTTTTTTTTTTTGCAGAAATTGACAATCTGATTTAAAAATTTAAATGGAAAGGACCTAGAATAGCCAAATCAACTTGAAAAAGAATAAAATTAGGAGGATGTGTACTGTCTTGAGTCAAGACTTACTATTACGCCCGACAATCAAGAGAGTGTGGTGCAGGCATAAGAACTATAAATACATCAAAGGAACAGAACAGAAAACCCCAAATCGGATTCACCTTTTATGGTCACTTTGATTTTTGACATAGTCAACCAAAAAACTCAATGGAAAAATAATTTTGAACAAATGGTTCTGGATAACTGGGAATCTGCATGGAAAAAATGCAATCTTGACCTCTACTTACCAACCTCCACAAAATTAATTTAGCATGGTTCACAGACATAAATAAAAAAGACAAAACCACAAAGTTCCTAGACGAAAACGTAGGAAGATGTGTACCTCGAGGTAGGCAAAGTTTTCTTAGACAAGGCACAGAGAGCAATGACCATAGTAGAAAATAATAATCAGACCCTATCAGATTAAAAAGTTCCCGCGTCCTGAAAGACAGCTTGAAAAGTGACTAGGCAGGCCACAGACTGAGCCATAGAAATACCACACAAGGGCCAGGATTTGTAAAGAACGCCCACAGCTCAGTAAGAAGATGCCCCCCAGACAGGCAAGACACCTGCCGGGGGACTTCACACTGGAGGATGTAAATGGCCAACAAGCACCAGAGAAGGAGCCTGCCCCGTCATTAGTCATCAAACACAAAAAGACTCACGCTGGAACACACCTGCCAGAATGGACAAAACCGAAAAGACCAAAAACGGGAAATGGTGGCAAGACCGGGGAGCAAGTGGGTCTCAAATTTACTGTTTGTAGAAATATGAAATATACAAACACTTTGGGGAAAGTTCTGGCAGTTTCTCACAGTACAGACCAATGCTGTGATCCAGTGGTTCTTCCCCCCCCCCACCCCGTGTCCACCGAGTAGATAATAAAGCTTATATTGACAGAAAGAATGTTTATAGCATTATTCATAATATCTGAAGGATGGAAGCAGCTCTGGTGCTGTCAGTCAGGGAATGGAGAAACAAACTCAAAATAATGGTGCAGTGCAACAGTATTGACCTCAGAAGGGAACTACCGGTACATGCAGCAACACCGGTGTATCTGGAAAGCATGAAAGAAATCTACACCAAAGAGTGTGTACCATGTGGTTTTGTCTAAGACATGTAAAACCTAGTGTGTGGCCCTGAAATCTCAGAACAGGTGTTGGGTCAGGGCTGACAGAGAGGAGCACAAGGGACTCCCTGGCTGGAGGGGACGGTCCCCATCTCAGTAGAGGTCTGGGTCACACAGCATCCATTTGTTAGACCCCAGCAAAAGTACAATTAGTACCCGTGTATTTCATTCTGTGCAAACTCTACTTCAAAATTCTAAAAAAAGTATGAAAAAGACTGACCTCTTTTGTTAATGAGGCACGTGCTAAGGTATCTGGGGGAAGTGTACGGATCTGTGATTTGCTTTGAAACGGATCAAAATAAATTGGACTCATGGAAAGATAGAGGGTGGACAGGTATGTGATAAGGAAAATATAGTAAAATATTCATGGGAGAATCCTGGTGCGTGTTCACTGAAAATTTTCATAATAAAATGTTAAAAAAAAAAAGAACACATCTGCAGATATGTGATTGCTCTCAAAAAAGCCTACCTCTCAAACACCTGTTCTTGGTAACTGTGGGAGGAGGTGCCTCGCAGAGCAAGAGTGATTAAGAGGCAGGAAGCCTGGAGCCCGGGAGGCAGGAGTGCCCGGCCAGGCAGAGGTAGGGGGAACCTCCAGGGATGACAAAGGGAAGTCCAGGATATAACCCCGAATGCCGAGAGGCTTCTTCCAGAAAGGGAGACAATATCTGAGATGTTTGTCTGGAACTTTAGACAATTGATGGGGAGTTTGAGGTTGAATTAGTGATATACACACAGAAAATTTAACTCACAGAGAACTCCAGGAAAAATAAAACCAAAACCAGTTGTGCAAGAAAGGAAAATAGGGCATAGCATATGACAGGACCCAACCATGAATCACACTTACACGTCTCAGAGTGAAAACACAACCAATGATCTAGTCAAGGTAGGGTTAAATCAAGGGGATGGAAGGGAAGCTGTGTGTGTGAGACAGTGTGTAAGTGTGAGTGTGCAAGAGAGTGTGTGTGTGAGAGAGTGTATGATTTAGAGTGTCTGACAGTGTGTAAGTGTGTTAGTGTATGTGTGAGTCTGTGTGTTAGTGTGTGACTGTGTGCGTGTTTGAGAATGTATGAGTGTGTCAGTGTGAATGTATGTGTCTGAGTGTGAGAATGTGTGTCTGAGTGTGTGTGATTGTGAGAGTGTGTGTCTGTTTCTGTGTGTTTGTGTGTGTATATGAGTGTGAATGTGAGTATGTGAGAATGTGTGTGACTGACAGTGTGTGAGAGTGTGTGTGTGTCTGTGTGTATGAGTGTGAGTATGTGAGAATGTGTGTCTGAGAGTGTGTGAGCGTGTGTTGTCTGGGAGTGTTTGTGTGATTGTGAGAGTGTGTGTCTGTGTTAGTGTCTCTGTGTGTGCAAGAGGCCTTGCACAAGTGCACACAGCAAGAGGGAACAGACCTGTGAACGTGTTCGGGGCAGGTGCTAGAGAGCCATGTGCTTCCTCTTCCGTAGTGGAGTTTGTGGATGACACTTGAAAAGAAAAACTGAGAAGCAGCAACATACACTTGTTAGTTAATAACTTAAATAAAAGTAGTAATATTTGCATGTTAGCTAATGAGTTAAATAACAGAAAGGGTCTGTTAACAGAATTGAATGCTTTGCCTCTGGAGTCAGAAGACCTTGTGGAGAGGGAGGTAGGAACTGCTGTCTCTACAGGACACATAGAAACATTTTCTTCTTAAAACAGCACACATATCTACCTTGCTGTGCATAGAAACTAGCTGTCTGGACTGCATCTGTCCTCTGCCTGCTCCTCTGCTGAGGGGCTGGAGCCCAGGAGGAGGCCACTGGAGAGACCTTGAAATGACAGTGACAATGGAGGGGCTAGAAAGGGGTTGGAAAGGAAAGAAAACTCTCACACCGAGTTATTTGCAGTGTGGTAACTGAGGAGGCCTCCAGAGGCAAGCTATTCACATGCTCAGAGAGTAGCGGGGAAGTGGTGCCCTGAACAAAAACCTCAGGGGTCTTTTATTGAGCATGGAAAGTGTGTATGTGTAACACAGCACAGAACAAAAAGTTAATTATAAAAGAAAGAAACTCTAACCTCATCATTCAATGTAAATATGAGTCATTTTTTACCATGATGGTAAAAAGCAAGGAAGTAACAGGAAAAAATCCAGAGAGAACATGTTAAAAACAATGTCATATAATCATAAGGTCAGAAAGCTGCAAAATAAATGGGCATGCAGGGTTGGCAGGAATGGAGCAAATGGGACAGATGGAAGCACTGTGGACAGCAAATGCTATGCAAGGTGGAGACCTGGCTGAATTGGGGGACAGGTGAGAGACAGGTCCAATGAGAAAAGAATTATCTAGAGTGAGGGTGCCATGGTCTGAGTGTCTGCCTGGTCCAAAATTCCCATGTTGGGGTCTCAACCCCCAGTATGATGCTATTTGGAGGTGAGCCTTTGGGAGGTGATTAGGTCACGAGGGAGGAGCCCTGGTGGATGGAATTAGTGCCCTCGTAACAGCTCCTCATCCTTTCTTTCTGCCATGTAACGTTACAGTGAGAAGGAGGCACCATGAACTTGGAAACAGACTGTCCTCACACACCAAATCTGCCGCTGCCTTGCCCGCAGAAGGCAGTCAGTGCCACCGACGTGGCCTCGGCACCCACTTCACCAGGCAGGATGCTCGGAACGTTACAGGCCTTCTCATTTGCTCAGCACTGCAGCTCTGCTAAGTGGGGCTTGGCAATAGCATTAGCATAGGTCATTAACTCTGGAATGTCCAATTTTGAATCAGAAGTCTAGTTTATTGTATCTCATGAAACATCAGCACAATTAATAAGAGTGTGCAACTAAACCATCGACACTGTTTGTTGTCCTGTGGACCCAGCAGCAAGTGCCAATGAGACTGCAAAAGGCCTTTTCCGCAGCTTGTTGGGAATTGAATATTTTCTCCTCCATGAAGTGGTCCGACGCCTGGAAGGTGTGGTGGTCAGCTGGTGCAAGGGCTGGTGGGAGTCCCACGTCCAGCTTCTGTAGTTTCAGCAGCATTGTTTGGGCCACAATGTTTTGCAAGAGCATTGGTCGGTCTCTATTGACCAATCTCAGCAGTTTAATTGCAAATAGCCTCATAATTTTGTCCAATTGGTCACAGTAAACATCACTGTAATCAATTGACCAGGATTCACAAAGCTGTAGTGGATAATACCAGTGACACCAAACAGACACCGTGAGCTTTTCTTGATGAATATTCTGTCTTGGATTATTCAGCACCTCATCTTTATCTGACCATGGGTTAAATGCCATGGTTGTCAGAAAGCCCATTATTCATCACCTGTAACAATATGATGTAGAAATGGTTCACCTTTGTGTCGTGACAGCAAAGAAAGGCAAGCTTTGAGACGATTTCCCTTCTGATGCTTGTTTAATTCATGCAGAACCCATCTATCCACTGTCTTTACCTCATTGATTGGTTTCAAACGGTCCAATATTATTGGAACAGTAACTTTAGACCTTGCTGCTAATTCACTGTAGGTTGAGACAGATTCACCCCGACTACAGCTTTCCACTCATCATTATCCTCTTGGATCTCAGGTGGCCCATGTGGCTCATTTTTAAGATTAAAACACCAGAATGGAACCTGTCAAACCATCGATGTACGGTGTGTCCATCAGCCACGTCTCTCCCCAACACTTCACTGATATTTCAAGTTGTCTGTGCTGCCTTCATTCCACAGTGGAACTCATGTTCAGAAATAACACAGATATGGGACTTATCCATGGTTTCACAAAAATTTCTCTAAGAATAATTTGAAAAATAATCATAAGCCAAAATGTGCATCTGAAAGAAAGGGGATGTACCATCACCAGAAAAGCCCCCCCAAAATAAAACAAAACAACCCCCCTCAAGTGAGTGTCAAAGTGAAACATCAGCGATATCGGCTGTCAGAAAATCAGACATTTTATACTTAATAACCCAGTAAAAGTTCAATTTCTTGTTGAATGAGTGAATGGATGGACAATTGGGCCTTCTCCTTTTCATCGAGGAGAGAACAGAGAGGATACAGGACTCGCCTGAGGTTTTGCACTTCAAGGTGGTGCAGAAGGACCTTTGAGCCAGGCTTGTGCTGCTCCAAACTACCTGGTGACTGCCCTGCTGGGGTTCTGAGAGAGAGAGGCTGGTTTTATGCACAGACCCAAGAGGAATCCTCCTTCACTGGAGTTAGAGGTCTGCATTCCCACATTGTATTGTTTTTCTAGGATTAAAAAAATTACGGAAAATCTGCGTCTAGTGTTATGCATTCTATCCAAGCAGGCTTTTATCTATGCCTTCTCCTGCCATGAAGACAAGGTGTTTCTTCTGTGGGTTTTCCATCTACAGAGGTGCATTCACAGCTCTGAGCATGTAAGGTTGCATCACCTTACCCCAAGGTGGGCCAGGAAGGAGAAGGTGCAAACATCCAGGCCAAGGCCGGAGGCCACAGCGCCTCCTGGAGCTCACGAGTCTCACTACTGATTTCCACCTGCGTCCTGCAGGAAGGAGTGTCTAAAGCACACACTGCTTCAAGTTGTTCTTTCCAGAAGAACTGGGTAAAGGTGAATGCTAAGAGAGGGTCTGGAAGTCCATACCACACTGGCAGTTGAGGGGGAGCCCCTAAGATTGTGCACTCTTCCCAGGGTCTCCATCCTGAACACAGAGCCTGTGAAAGGCACCCCTGGCAGCATACTGGGATTACAGATCTTGACTAACCTCAGATTCTGGAAAGACCACCTGACTGGTGCACCTGGGCAGAAAGAGTCTCTGAAGAGGCTGCCAGCTCCGGTGGCAATAGCCCCCGGCACAGTCATGACCACATCTCCCTGTCCTGTGCCCATGCCAGTAATCAGTAATCAATCCCGGCACAGTTCCCAGCAGATACAAGTTGTAAGATGAGATCTGTTGCTCTTCTGAAGCCTGTGCTGGGATGTCTCCTGGGGCCCCAACCTGTGTGCCTGCAGTGCTGGGTCTTCTGGTGACACAATTGCCTGGACTCCAAATCTCACCAGTCCTGGAATGGGGTCTCTGGAAGCACAGCCGCCTGCCTAAGGATTCAGAAGACCCTGACCCCTGAGCGCTCCCTGGAGCATCATGCAAATGAGCACTTTCCACATCTTGCAAGGGGGGGCTTGAAAGCTGACCAGAGAGATGAGTGTTTCTGGGTCCAGGAGAAACCCCGACACCTCCCACCCTGCCTTTGCTAGCTGGCTGGGACCCTCTGTCTGGTGGTCAGCAGATGTGGCAGCTGAGGTCTCCCCCAAGCCTTCCTGCCCCTCCAAATGTGGGGCTGGTTCTTGCTTGTGGCCAGACTGTCCCTGCAGCACCTCCTGTTTGGCACACGCAAGGAGCATTTGCTGAGCACCAAGAGCAGAAAACCCTGTGTGTGCCGGTGAGGGCGGCGTCTCTGGGGACCCAGGCACTCCCTGCTCTGCTGGCCTCTTTCCTCCAGAGCCATTTTTATCTCAGGGGTGATCTGTGGCTCTGTGGCATTTCCTGTGCTCTCCAAGTCTATTAGGATTTCAGATGGGAGAACGACCCAGTGGGAATCCTGACCCTCTTCCCGAGGTCCTGAGGAGCCCAGGGCTTTCCAAGAATAGACCCGCTCTCGCCTGCCTGTCCCTCTGCAGAGGTTGACAGACAGCAGCTCCCTGCCCCCAGAGCTCTCATTAGTGAGGATCCTGCTGGGTGGACAAGCAGACCCCTGGCTGGCGGTGCTGCAGCAGGAGCCCACAGCTGCGTTGCCGCCCCTGCCTGTCCCCCAGAGCTCAGCCGCAGGGCGACTCCTGAGGGGGAAACTGCTCAGCACAGGACAGCATGATCCGGAATGACCCAGCATGACCGTAAGAGGCCCAGGGTGCCAGGGTGTGGTGCAGAGCTGCCCTCGGCAAAGCAGCCCCAGGGGACCCTGGGAGCCTCCTACAGAGACAGCGGAGGGCAAGTGGGCAGGAGCCTGGGGATGTGCATGTGCAAGCAGTGGAGGCCACTGCCCAGCCAGGACTTCAGTGGCACATGTATGTCAGTCCCTTCAGGCCACCAGTTTGCGCAGGGGGGCGGTGGGCGGGGCTGGGTGTGGTGGGTGGGGCCAGCAGCAGTGGGCGGGGCTCGCTGAGTACTGCCTCCTCTGGGCTTGCAGTCACACCTGGAGCCCCAACCTCTGTGCTCCCTGAGGCCTGAGGCTTTCTTTGCTTAGAGTCTCCAAATGCCAGGCCCCCACTTCTCGCCCTCTGGCCCATGTCCTTGCCTGACCTGCCTCGAATCCAGACCTAAAAACCAAGCACCCCACAGCCTGAGCTTCTGTTGGTAGAGACTGCCTCAAGACCCTGGGGCTCTAATCCCCACCTTCCCTTAACATGCCCTCCACAGCTAGGATGCTCTGGTGCCCAAAGCCTCCACTTCCCTCTGCCCTGCCCATCTCTCCCACTTGCTGGCTCTTCCCTGCCCCACTCCTCCAGCCCAGGTTCCCCCATCCAGGGCTCCTCCTCTGACCCCCTACGGACCCCTTTCCACATCCACCTGCGCAGGGCCTGCCTGGCCGCATGGAGAGGGTACCATGCTGGCACATGACAGTGCACGGGAACCCAGGCAGCCTCTGCTGTCGGAAGTGAACAGATGGGCCAGCAGGTGAACCTGGTGTCCTCTGAGGCTGCCCATGCCCACTGAACCCTTCAGCCCTTTCCAGCAGGAGGGATGTCTGCTTTCTATGCATGTTCCTTTTCAGGCCATATCCACAGGGTGCCCACACCCCACAAGGTGAGGGAATCTGGGCCCCAGGGCTGCAGCCAGAAGAGGAGGAAGCCACCAAAGCATCCTGGCTGAGCCGCGTGTGACCAGTCCCAGCCCGGGCCCAGTGAATCTGATGGGGACATGGAGACCTGAGGAGGGGCTGAGTGACCTGAGGGTCACTCTGAGATGCACCCACACAGGTCTGGCCCTTCCTAGTGATGCCAACTTTGCTTTCTGCCCAGCACCAGTGTTCACCTTCCTGTCTGAGCCCAGGCCCTTGCTGTGCAGGGCCATGCAGGAGGAGCCCATGGCCCTCAGGGTAGTCCAACATTGCCCCTGGGGCTGCTCAGCAGGGATGGACCAAGGACGTGACTCGCTGCCCTTGCTGACAGCCATGCACGGCACTGCTGTCATCCCATTTTTTAAGCATCCAGCCACTCTAGGGAAACTGGGGTGAGCCTGTGGAGAAAAGCTTCTTGGGGGGGGTCGCTGGGGCAGGGGTCTGAGCCCAGGTCTGAAGGGTGAGCCGGGGCAGCTGCAGGAGAAGGAAGGGGAAGAGGTGGTGCAGCGGGCTGAGCTGGGGCAGCGTCGGGGGCAGAGGCCTCCACCAGGAGAGGGAAAGCTCAGGTCTGGTGAAGGGTGGGAAGGGCAATGGCCAGATTGGGAGGACTTGGTCTTTCCTCCCAGTCAAGGGAAGTTGGTGGGACCAGAGCAAAACAGTCAGCATGCTGAGTTAGAACCAGTCTCTGAGGCCACCAGATACCAGATCTACCCCCCAACACAGCCTCTGCCTGCTGCCTGCTGTGCCCACCAGTGCCCACTGGTGCCCAGGACCCTTGCTGGTATAGTGGTCACAGTGTCTAAGCCACCATCCAGAAGCTCTTCAGGGTCAGTTCTGGGGACTTGGCAGAGGCAGTGAGCAAGCTGGTAGCCTGTGCCTAGGTGGCAAGTATGCCCCAGGCAGCTAAGGTTGTGAAACCAGCAAGCTGGACTGTATGACCTCCAAGGACCCACATAGTCCATCTCTCACACCCACAGGCTCCCATAAATTCCTCCCAAGGACGTGCTTGGGGCTCAGTGTGGGCTCTGCTGCTATGCCCTGTCAGGAGGTCGCAGCCAGGGGCCAGCCAACCCCTCTGCCCAGCATCTCTGCAGGTGGGAGCCAGCTGCCGCCATGCCCGAGGCTCAAGACATGTGCACATTTGGGCTAGAGTGAACAGTGGCCAGTCTGGGAAGGGGTCCCTGCCTCTCAGGGCCGAGCTGGGTCAGGCATGACCAGAGTGCCAGTGAGGAGGGACAGCAGCTGGATACTGTGAATGCTCATGACAGGCTCATGACAGCACCACTGCCCAGGGAGGCCTGCACCCAGACCCCTCCTCGGGGAGAACTCTGGTCAGCACCCTGGGCACTGCTGTGGATTCTCATCAGTGGAAAGGCTGCAGAGAGCTTGTACATGGCACTGCCTGTGGGCCTGGCCCCAGGTCTGTGTTTGTGGCTGTCCTGCAGCGGGGATGTTGAAGGGCACTTTATCAAAAGGCCACACAAGAGTCACACTCTTGTCTATACAACAAGCATCCCCTCACCATGCATTGATCAAGATTCTGGCAAATTCCACACCTTCCTGACTTCTCAGTCACACTCAGGATGACAAACAGCAAGCTGGTCAGAATGAATCAGATCAAGTATCACAAGCAGGCAGCCTGGTGACCCCTGAGCCTGGCAACCCCAGATAACAGACAGCAGGTTCCTTGGCTCCACAGTGCCTGGTACTGAGGAGTCCAGTGGCCTCAAGAGGATCCCCGGGGCCCCCATAGGTAAGGGGACTGACGCCTGGCTGCAGGACCACCCCCACTGGCCCCTCTGCACTGCCCATCCCGGCAGTCCTTGTGCTGGGGCAAGATCTGGATGCATGAATTCTGATTCCTTCTCTCTTGCAAGCCTCTGACTTTTGTCACTAAATCACATCAGTGACACAGCTATCATCTCCTGAGGCATGCTGGCCACGTACAGCACTTCCTGGGATGCAGGCCAATGATCTCTCCTGGAACATTTCCACATTTTTCAGAATAAGTCCTGGAGTTTCAAGGACTGCAGCTCCTTAACCTCAGGCCACACCCTGCAGACCTCGCCTGCAGCAGTGGAGGGCTCAGACGCAGAGCCTGATGTGGAGCTGGGAGCAGCTTTCTTCTCCCTGGCTGGCAGGACCCCAGGAGCAGTGGCCTGGCTGCTGGGGGACCCTGGAGGATACAGCCCCACACTCCTTCCCTCAACCTTATGGGCAGGGCTGCAGTGGGTCAGAGCCAAGTGCCCCGGGCACTAAGGGTTTGATTTGGTGGGGGAATGTGCACTGTTTCTGTTTGTGCTTTAAAATCCTATTAGGTGACTCAGGGCAGACAGTGAGTAAAGGGCAGCTCTCTCCCCACACTCTCTCTCCAAGGCTGGGCAGGTGCTTCCCATCTCCCCACTGCCTGTGGGTCCAGTCCCCCCTTTCACCCACCCTCAACTCCACCTGAAACAGTGGCTGCCCTGAGCCCACTGAGCACTCTCTGCTCTTGGATGAGACCCTGACGACTTTCAGTAGAGGAGACAAGGAGAACTGGGAGAAGGAAGTGAGCCAGCACCTGGGGTCCTGAGTAAAGCTGCTTATCCCAAGGCCTGGCCCAGGTTTGGGGCTGTGGTGGGAAGGCCGAGATGCTGGATATGTTTGCCTGCAGATTCAGACTCTTCTGTCTGCCAAGGGGCTGAGACCCCACAGCTTCCCTCACTGAAGTTCCAAGTGGGCTTCAGGGACAGCCAGCCTTGGGGCTCACCCCAGGAAGAGCCCAGCTCCCATGGGGCCAGGGGGAGTCTTGACAGGGGGGCCTTAGGCAAGTATGTCTCAGCTCAGTGGCTGGCAGGGAGTGAAGTGCAGAGCTTGACCTCAAGGGTGGACTGGGGGTAAGGAAGGACAATGCAAGGACAATTTGCTCCTTACCCAGGAAGATCGGTGGGGCCAGTGGGACCCAGGGTAGCCACTTGACCCTGACCCAAGGCATTCTGGGAGGTGAGCCAGGATGCCAGCAGTGGTCACTCTAGGAAGGAGGGCATCCCCTAGTAGCCCCCTTTAGTGCCCTTCATTCTGTGGAAACCGAGCTCTTGGGATCTGAGTCACACTGCGGAGACCCTGGGGCAGGGCTTCGGGCTCCCCTATGGGAAAGATCCTCTGCCAGCCCCACCTGCAGCTGCAGAGGGGGGAGAAGTGGCCTCCTGCTGAGCGGAGGGCTGCCCTCCAGACCATTTCAGCTGGGTCATCAGAATTGCTTTTGGGAAAGTGAGCCTAAGCCCTTCTCTGCCACGTTCCTGGAGGCAAGGGTGCAGACACAGGTGTCACTCAGCAGCCACCAGGGTTGGATGGCAGGGGCAGCACCCAGTTGTAGGTTGTCAGCCTGTCAGGAGGCCCAGGGACAGACCCTGCTCAGGGCTGGAGTCAGGGCCATCACCTGGTGGCTGGGAGGATGCCTGGGCCCCTGGCTTCCCACCCCTCCTGGGCCCTGAGCGTGAGTGTGCTTGGGCTCTGCCCCTCCTCTCCTCTGGCCCTTTGCCTGGTCCTGCCTCGGGAAAGGGTGGAACATGGCAGAGGACCGCTGGGACACTGGAACCCACTGCCCACCCAGACTCCCAGGACCCTTGAGAGCCCTTTATCTCCCCAACATGGCAGCTGCCCCTCTGGGTGGGACCTGTGCTCCTCTCTGATGGCCCCTCCCATCTGGCACCTGATCAATGGCCTTTGTTTCCCTGCAGCCATCCAGAGCCCTGTGGCCAGTGTCCCTCCTGGGAGCCCAGGAGCCATCTGAGAGCTTGGGAGGAGAGACCAGTTTATGTTTCCATAGTCACTGGCCACTCAGTCCAACCCACCCCCCTTCATTCAAATGCTCAGGGAGGGGCTGCCAGATGGGTGAGACCTGTGACAGGCCTAGCAGGAAAAGGAGAAACCAAAAAAGCTGGAAAAATCACGCCAAGGTCAATGCCCAGGTGCTCAGAAGAGAACACTGGTCATAACTGGGAACTCATGGGGGGACAGCAGTACATGAGACGCAGACTCCTATGAGGAGGGACCACACATGCCCATACCCATGTGCCAGGCACCTGTGGACTGGCATCCGGGCCCCTGCCATTAACCTGCATTTCCTCCTCTGCTGTGCCCGGTGACAGCTTGAATCTCCCACTGATTCACCTTCACCAGGTGCTGTAGCCTGTCCCCCAGCCCTCTGCTCTGGGCACTTGCTGAGGGCCGGGCGTCCCCTCAGCAGTGGGGCCCCACGCGGCCTCATTGTACAGTCTGGCCTCACTCCCACCAAGCTAGCCACATGCTGATACAGCTATCCTTTGCTGTGGCTGCCCCCAGTCCTTAGGAGGCCAGAATGGCCAGTGGGCACTGGCTGAGAGAGAGAGTAGGCCCCTCTAGACATGGCACATACCCCATGTTCCATGTCCCTGGAATCAGAGAGCCAGAGCTAATAACCATGCAGGGGAGGGGACTCGATGTGGCCAGTTATGTTCTGACCTTGGTGAGGATGGGGCA
The DNA here is from genome assembly GCA_963574575.1 of Galagoides demidoff. Lineage (NCBI taxonomy): Eukaryota > Metazoa > Chordata > Mammalia > Primates > Galagidae > Galagoides > Galagoides demidoff. The sequence goes on along the minus strand of CAUYQV010053113.1, from coordinate 75,157 downwards.
GGAACACGGGAAAAGGGAGGTCCCACCCACAAACCCTGGCAATTCTGCACCAGAGCCCACGTGGGGCAGGGACACAAATTGCCAGGTTTGCAGGTGGGACAATTCAGCCACACCTAGTGCGGGGAGGGGCAGGGTATAGGGGCCACGGCCACGCAGGGGCTTGCCCAAGGCTGGGCCTGGACAGCGGAATCTGCACAGACTTGGGGGATAAGTGAGAGTAGCAGGAACCCCCAAGATCGGGACACCACTGCCCTGGGGCATCTTGACCAGTGGCCTAGCCTGTGGGCACGGCATCTGGGTGAGCAAACCCGCTACACATTTGCCTGAAAAGGTATCTCTAGGGCAGGCCCCATCTCACTGCAGCTGTGGGGAACCTGTGTGGTGGGACACACCTAGGAGGACAGGAGCTTGGGAAGAACAAGCAGGTGCCCTCAGAACACACTTTGGGGCTGCCCAGCAGAACAGGAGGTAAGTAAGTTCTGCTGCCCTTCAGTGCACAGGCCACATTGCTGCCAGGATGGACCTGTGGGCTGCCCAGCAGGGCAGTAAGTAAGAAGTACCCAGCGGTCACCTGGCCCTGGAAACACCCATGCAGGGCACACCTGGAGGAGCTTCTGATGCCCTCTGAAGTCCAGGTGAGCAGATTCTCCTCCCTGCAGAGGAGGGACAGTCAGCCTTGGCCCAGCTCGGATCAGAATGGCATGAAACAGAAGGAAACCAGACACCATTGCCCTTGGGATGGCATGAATGACAACCTCTGCTTGCAGAGTGCTCTGCTCACGTGCTGTCCTAATGCTCTTGGCCGTGTGCATGACCAGGAAAGCCAGCCTGAGGCCCAGGAGGACCCGGGGGACCTGGTTGGGGGCTGTGACTGCCGCCCATGTGGTGAGGAGGGACCATCTAAGTCAGATGGTCTCCCTTGTTCCGGGAAGCCGTTTGTAATCCTGCGCTTGTCAGAGGTAATTTGGATGAAAAGCAGTAATATTCTGAGCAGGATTGCTCTGCCTTCGGGGAGGACAGGCAGGAGGAATGATGGATGTCTGGGCTGCCGTGTGCGCGTTGATGATTAAGATCTGAAGTGGCATTTCACAACGGCTGGGCCTGCAGCGCCCTGCTGCTGCGGCTCCTCATGTCGGTGGCCAGTGTCGCCCCTTGCTCCTCGTGCAGCCCATAGGGACAGCTCTGCTAGGCCTCCCAAACGGATGTCCTGCTGCTCCTTTAGCTTTCAGCCTGGAGTGGATTGGAGTTGAGGTGCCAGGACGCTGGGTCTGTCAGGGATCCCGGGATCTCTATGCCAAGGTGGCCATGGAAGTGCCTGGGTGACGACAGTTTGTAGGTGATGGTGCTGGGTGTGCCCTGCTGGAACTAGCATCGTGGGAGGCCCCAGAGGCACCCTGAGCTGGTGGGAGCCGCCCGGCATCCGGGAGGTACTGTGAGCACAGAAGCGGCTCCTCCTTGAGATGAGCTCCTTCCTAGCCAGGAGCTGAGCAGCAAGAAGTCCCATGGGGCAAGAGGCAAATGCCCGGGGACCAAGGCTAGGGTTCATCTAGGGCCACTTTCCCCAAACTCTCCTCCCCCTTACAGGGATACGATTTTCTAGGACCATGTTGAGGTCACCAGAAGCCTCCGCCACCCCCAAGAGCAAGGCTCAGACTTGCAACTGATGTCCAGACGAGCACCTAGGCCCCGGCAGCCCTTGCAGGAGGCCTCTCCTTAGAAGGGGTGACAGTATCAGGGCCTGGTCATCCAGTGTGGAGACAACCCTAGGGGCAGAGTGGAGGGAGGGGGAGGCCTTTCTGCTGCACAGAGGCAGTGACCCAAGGCGCTGACGTGGGACCAGAAAGGCAGGAGTGTTGTCCCTCACAGCACCAGGCCCAGCTGTCCCCGAGCAACCTGACCCGGGAGGGGCCCACAGGCGCCACGAAAACCGGGGAGGAGCCTTCTCCTTCCTCTAGGGCCCCAGGGAGCTGTGGGCTGCCCACTCAGGTGCTGTGAGGACTGACTGAACACTGGACGAGAGGAGAGCAGAGACACTTCTTGAAAGAGAGAGCAGAGCTCTGCCCAGCGGCAGCCGTAACACCAGGGCACAACAGAACCTCCAAGGTGGCCTGGGATCCCTCAGAGAGCAGCACATCAGGGGTGGTGAGACCCTGGTGTGGGGGCTGGGTCATCACTGGGTGTACAATAAGTTTATTTTTGTATTGCATTCCCTGGCTGCTTAGGCCTAGAATACATGGGGAAGAGACACATCTGTGCACATATAAATTATGGATAAGAATTATATCTCGTGTTATGTATCAATTATTTGTGAATTATACAAACACAATTTATGTATGAATTATACATCATATTTAGATATAGATACACAGTGTTTTATCCATATCTATATCTCAAGTATTTATATATTAATATACTTAAGCTGCTTTTCTGCTTTCTATTTTCACTTAATAATTAATGCTGAACTCCTTTCCATACAGGACATATAGATCCGTCCCATTCGCTTAGATGGCTGCGGGGCAGGCCGTGGGGACAGTCTGTCATTTATTCATCCCTCCACCTTTGATGGGTATTTGGTCCACATCCAATTTTCCACTATTGTCGAAAGTGCTGCCAGGAACACATGCTTTCCTCCTTTTACCTATTAATATGTGAAATTAATAGACTTCTTAACCTCAAACCATCCTTGCATTCTCAGAGTAAGATAGGGACTCTGTTTTTCAACGTACCCGTAAATTTCACTTGTAATATTTTAGATGTTTATATCGAAAGTCTGCAGTGTTTCTTTTCTGTCATGTGCTTGACAGATTTTAGTGGAGTGTTATGCTGGCTACAAAACCCAAGACTAGTGTTTTCTCTTTTTCTTTTCTTTTTATTGAATCATAGCTGTGTACATTAATGCAGTCATGGGGTACAGTGTGCTGGTTTTATATACAATTTGAGATATTTTCACCAAACTGGTTGGTACATCCTTCATGGCATTTTCTTAAGTGAGACATGTACATTCCCGCAGGTGCACCAGTCAATCCACAGGGGGGAGAGAAGAGGAAACCTCTCAGGCACTACTGCCACAGCTTCTCCAAATGTCTGCTAGGGGGTAGTTCTTATTAGATAATATATTATATATGATACTGGATGTGTATCATATATTACAAATGATAATTTACAAATAAAGTAATACGTATCCGTACAGTCTAGGTGCATGACTGAGATGTTTGGACTCCATTGTTCCAGGGTGTGGTCTGTGTTTATTCCCTGGGAGCTGACATGAGTGCATTTTCTGTGTGCCTGAAACATCTCTAACACAGGTGTTTACTTCTCTTTAATTTTATTATGCTCATATCCTAGGTCTGAGGGATAACTTTTGTCGCCCTCGGTAGAGTGCTGGGACATCATAACTCACAGCAACCTCCAGCTCTTGGGCTTAGGTGATTCTCTTGCCTCAGCCTCCTGAGTAGCTGGGACTACAGGCGCCCACCACAATGCCTGGCTATTTTTTTGTTGCGGTTTGGCTGGGACTGAATTTGAACCCACCATCCTCAGTTTATGGGATCGGCACCCTATTCACTGAGCCATAGGCACTGCCCAGATGCCTTCTACTTTTATTGGACTTCTGTGGATTTTTCTTGACAGCTTTCAGCTGTTTATATAGTTTAATAATACCATTTGTTTGCTGTATTTTGTTTGTGAAGAATAGCTGTGAAGTGCATTGTAAACTTGATCACTATTCACTGATCCTTTAGCTGAACGGTTTTTCAACTTTCAGTGCAAATGAGCCCTCAAGGGTGTGTGTGTGTGTGTGTATGTGTGTGCATCGATCCACCGTGATCCCCTGACCTGTGCCCCAATCTACCTGCTTTCCCTTGAGCCTGGCCTCACTGCACCATGCACAGCCCTGGCCTGACCCTTTGGTGTGGCCTCTGGTGACTGTCATGGTTTATTCCTCCAGGTTTGCAAAGCCAGAGACCTTGTGTGTGCTGCTCTCAAGAAGAGGAATCAGCACTTGGGAACCAGCTTCCTGGCTTCCCATCTCTCCCCTCTTCCCTCCTTCCACCTGGGTATTTCTTTCTTCCTCACCCTCTCCCCACACCTGGTCTCCCTCTCTTCCTCATCCCCTCCCCTTCACCCTCCTGGCCTCCCTCACTTCCTCACCCCCTCCCCCAGTCCACACCTTTCACAAGCACAGCTGAGCACAGTTCTGCTGTGAGTGACAAAGCCCTTTGCTTCTGGAGAAGGCTGTCATACCCACTTTGATTTTGAATGCCCAGTGAGGAGTACGTCTGCCCACAGTCTGGTAGGGCTGCATTCTCTGCCAGTGAGGGGAGCCCCTCTGCACCCCGGCAGGGACCCCTTGGGCACTGCACCTGCTGGGGAGGGCAGGTGCTTTGAGGAGGAGTCGGCCTCCAGCCCGGTGGCCACAGGCTCTGGTCAGCTGGGCTTCTGCAGAAAGGGCCAGGATCACAGGTGGTGCTTAGGGCTGTGTGCTCTGCCCCGGGCAATGGCAAAGCCTTGGGGAAAGATGGGTAGGACAGATGAACAGGTTTCTTTTGGGGAACACACACTTCTGGCACACGGGACAAAGTTAGGAGGAATGGGAGGAGCCAAAGCCGCAGAGGAGAGGGGAGGGAAGAGGCCCTGGCGGAGGGTCCTGGGGGCTTGCTCAGGGCACTGGCTGGGAACAGGGGCACCGAGGTCTAGAACACCCCAGTGAGCATGACACAGCCCTGACCTCACACACTCTAAATGTGCAAAAGTCACAGCATCACAGTTTCCTTGGCCTCTCTGCCCCTGCTTAATTATTCAAGGCAATTCCATTAATAATAATCAAATTACCTTACACAGAAGGAGGAAGAGCTGGCCAGGTGAACAGGAGCCTCACTTCTGGAGCTTCCTGGGGGATAGCCAGCATCTTCAGATGATGCTTATACAACCCCGAAAGGTGCTGGGAGGGGCTGGAGTGGCCATTAAGGTGGGTCTGTGGGAGGGAAGCCAGCCATAGCCCCACTGACAGTGCCTGGGCCCAGCTGGGCACCACGCAGAGAGGGTGGCACTTACCTGGGCTGTCTTACCAGACACCACCCTCACTGCAGCTCCTGGGGGCACGAGGCTCAGCAGGTACCCGCAGGTCTCACACCTCAAGACTCAGGCTGGCCATGGTGGCCCCTGGGTGTTGCCCAGCACCCCTCCCCACTGACCTGGCCACCACCCCAACACGGAGAGATTCACATCCCTCTCCTGATCCCTGGTTCCATGTTCAGGGATTTCCAGGTTTGAACTTGGAAGGAGCAAGTCACAGACTTTGTCTTTATGGATAAACAAGGTTGGGGGCTGAACTGTGGGACAGGGGCTGGAATAATGACACGGGGGGGGGGGGGGAGGGACGGAGGACTGATCCTTACGCTCACAGAGCCAGTGGGCACCCTAGTGGCAGCGGGGACACATGTTCAGTGAAGGTTTCTGCTGGGTTGATGCCAATTTGATCTTCACGTGATGAGCAGTGCTGTGGCCAGGTTGATGAGACTCCCGCTCCGGCCTCTCCTGTGTCCCCCACGGCTTCCTTTCTCCTGCTGGTCCATGTGTCCTCAAGGCTTGCTTGTGACCTGCAGGAGTCAGAGGAAGCCGACAGCTGTCCTGGATGACTGGTCACCTTGCAGAGGCCACACCAGCCCCCACCATGCTCCTCAGCTGCTCAGGGGCTTGATCTGGGCCCCAGGCCTTGTCTGTGCCCAGCTGGATGCCCGTGGACGCAGCAGCGCACGTGGGGCACACCCTCCTCTGCTCTTAACACAAGATCCTGTGTGCACAGGGGGACTTCTTTCCCCACCCCATGTCCCCTACACTCTGCCCTATCTCTGCACAAAAGAGGACCTGGTGAGTGTCCACACATGGCGCTCTGGGTGGGAGGCCCACCTGGCGGTTCTGCCCTGACGCCACCCACCCTGTCCACCTGCTGCACCCCACCCTTCCTCTGCCACTCGGCTCGACCGCCGTCTCCTCCAGGAAGCCTTCCTGATCTAACGCCCGCTCTGCATGCCTACCGCACCCTGGGGAGCCTCCCTGACCCTGAGGACTATGCCTTTCCATGACCCCTCCTGTGCCAGACCCCAAACTGCTCAGGATAGTAGCCGACAGTCCCAACAATCTTGCTGGCTGCATCGGTACCAGAGGAAATGGGCTGGCCTCAATGAGGCTGTAAAAAGATGTCGCCTGATGCAGAGCCCATGCACAGTGGGTACAAGGGCATGCTGGGGCTTCACACCCCACTGTTTTCAGACCCTGGGACTGCAGCAGGGCCCAGGGCCTGGGAAAGAGGAGACCTCTCTCTGAGAGGGCGAGATGGGCCCTGCACTCACTCCCTAGCTGCTAGGACACAATTTTTCCCGGACTGAGGAAAAACCTTATTTGGTGTCTCTGGGCCTCTTGCTATTCTGAATTGCAATTTACTATTTCCTTTGAAAAGTAACTTTATTGTTTTTATTTTTTAAATAATACTATTCACTGTATCTTTTAAAAAGTCACAAATTCAGAAAGCATAAGGAAAAAAAGTGATCACCTGAAATCTCACTGTCCAAAAGCGATCACCTGAAATCTCACCGTCCAGAGAAGAGTCTGGCGTGTTTCCTTTCAATATTTCTACATTTTTCCAAGAAGTGGAATTATATGATTAGCTCTATTCTGTCCATTACTGCTTGCATTTGTGCCCAGACATTATCCTGGGCAAATTTTCATTTCAATAAATACAGATACATCACTCTCCACACACACGTATCTTTCCATCTATTGAAGGGCTGTGATAAATTATGGATGTGCAGTGGTTTGTTTAACCAATTTCGTTTTGATGGACACTTGGTTTGCTTCTAGTTATTTAGAATAAAAACTATGCTACAGTGAGTGCCTTTGTATTCTGCGTGTGTGTTTCCAAGAATAAAGCCGGAGCGGTGGCATTGCTGGGTCAAAACTGTGACAGATCAGCCCGCGTCTGGTTGGTGTGCCGAGTTGCCTCTCCAGGAGAGGTTCCTGTCTGTGTGTCCATCAGTGGTGCTGGGTGCACATGGCCTCTCACCCAGCCGGTCAGACGGGCCACCCTGGCAGGTTGCAAATGCCGGCTTCCCATTTCCATGGAGTTTTAAAGCTGTCAGTGAGAAGAAAATGTCTTCATGTGTTTGTTGACGAAATTTTTTGGCTAAAGAAGTAAATAAAATGTTTGCTGCCTCACAAAATTGCTCTCAAACAGATAAAAGATATATGTATTTTTAAAAGCTCATGAATGTAGGGATATGTAATAGGACACAGAGACAGAAGGTCCCTTCTTAGCATGACAAGGTCCAAAACTAATTTTTTAAAATAAATTTGATTGCATTTTAAATTCAGTTAAGTAAAAAAAAAAAAATAAAGAAAGAAACTGAAAGAGAAACAACGAAAATGTTTCTAATATAAATGAAAGTTAATATAGAATCATAAATATCCAATGAAGTCCCTGGATGAGGGGGTAAAGCTGCGATTCCCAAGTGCAAACAAGGTCCTCATCCCCCTTCTCAGGAGACTCCTGGAAGGCAAACCAAGAGGAGAGCAGGAAATTCAGAAAACCAGGGCTTCCTGAACAAAAGACGGGGATTTCTGGGGCTGTAGGGTCCCGGGGCAGCTGCCCCTGCATAGGGGACAGACAGCTCCATGGACAGTAAAGCACGGACCCCGGGCCTCTGGGGAGCAGGTGCACGGAAGACAGGGCCACAGGGAAAGAAGTGTGTCAGAAATCAACCTAAGTACAATCAGCTCAGCCCGGCTCAGTGGTGCAGAGTATCTGCGTGGTCACAAGAGTTAATTCAGACTGAGATGTGACTGGAGGGGTGGGGACACAGCCCGGTGTGCACAAGGGGACAGCGTGCCCTGCAGCCAAATCTTTAGCTCCTAGAGTGAAAATCAGCCACAATGTCTGAGCTGAAACCTCAAGACAGTGTCACCATGTAACCAGCGATGGAAACGTCTGGGAGGTTGCGAGAAGGGGCAGCTGAGCAGCCTCCGGGCTGGAAGGACCGAGTCTAGTTCCTCCTACACCTCATCACTGCCAGCTCTGCTGGTCTGTCTGTCCCCCTCCCCAGCGCCCAGCAGACGTGGGACAGACTCTTGCCCACACTGAGGCCCCTCCGGCTGGCTGCCAGAGGGGGCCTGTGCTGCATCCTGCCTGTCCCGCCCCACGGCCACTGCAGACCCACTCGGTGTGGATGATGAGGAAGAGCGTGAGGGGGAACTGGCCTCGAGGGAGCAGCTACACAATCATAAAAGAGTTTCAGCCCAGGAACTGTGAAGAAACATGCCATCACAGTAACAGGATAAAGAGACAAGAGTGACATTTTTAACAGATGTCTAAAAGGCATTTGGTGATACCTGACTCCTGTATTCATTATCAGTGGCTGCGTGAAATATTACCCGGACACTTAGCAGCTTAACACAATGGACATTCATTACCTCACAGTTTCTGGACATGGGACTCTGGGCTCACCAGGCTGCATCAGGGTGTCAGCTGCAGCTGGGCTCTGCTGTCCTCCAAAGGGTTCACAGGGAGGACACACTTCCAAGCTGGCTCTGCTCTGTGGCTGTGGGACAGCCTTGCGTCCTGGAGGTGGTGGGCTGGAGGCCTCCCCTCACCCTTGGAAAGGATAGGAAGTATCATCTGACTTCTCCTAGGAGGTGGGAAGGAGAGAGGGGGGAGAGAGAGGGAGAGAGAGAGGGAGGGAGAGGGAGAGAAAGGGGGGGAGAGAGGGAGAGAGAGAGGGAGGGAGAAGGAGGGAGAACCAGGGAGGGAGAGAGGGAGAGGGAGGGAGAGAGAGCAGGAACAGGAGAGGGAGGGAGGGGGGAAAGAGGGGTGCAGTGGGTGGGGACCTGTCCTGAGGCCCTGAGTGAGGTGCCAGCCCATGGAGCTGCCAGTTGGTTTGGGGTCCCACTCCCCTGTCATGCCTGTGTCTGCAACATTCTTAGAAGCAGATGAAACAGCATCTCTTGGACATCGTGAGGGAGTCTGCTCCTCAGGAGGTGGGGTGCAGGGAGGAGTTGGGGCCCAAAGACCCCAGGCTCTGAGGACAGAGCAGGGGCCAAGCACCACCGGGCCCCAAAGTTGAGATGCAGGCTGTAGGAGGAGCCCCAGATTCAAGCCCAGTGTCCACCCCATGTATGTTCACCAGCCACAGAGCCTGGGCCTGACTCCCCAGCAGATTCAGAGTCTGGGGAGGGGAGAGTGAAGCCCCAGGGAGGCCCATCAGTTTTCAGCACTTTGCTGAGCCCTGTGACCAGGAACAAGGGAGGTGGGGAGGGCACAAGAGGGGCTTCAGAAGGCAGGATGGCTGGGGTGTCCCCACCTGTAGCAGTGACCTCTGGGCCAGACTATTCTCTGTTGTGGGGCTGTGCTGTGCACCCCTGGCCTCAACCCACTAAATTCCAGAACCTTCCTTGCACGTGTGACAACCAGAACCATCTCCAGATGCTGATGCCTGTTGGGAATCAACTGCTTTAGAGCAGGTCTGGCTGGCTTAGGAGTGACCAGTCACGGCCCATGGCGCATCCTCTGACTGGTCCAAGCCTGTGACTGGGAAAACGTCCACACTTTGGAAAAGGCACATGCATGACCTCAGCTGGGGGCAGGTCCTGGAGAAACAGGCCAATTCTGACTTAGCCCTGAAGGTAGCATGTCAGCCATGCCATCAGTGGTCACAACTGGCCAAGCCAAGACAGACAACGGAAGACATCATGATGCTGGGAGCCATCGCCAGCAGCCAGGGGGGGTTCTGGGAGGCTCTTCTGGCCTAGTGAGAACCCCCTCCCCAGAGCCAGGGCCTCTGATCACGGTCACACCATATTCCCCATTGTTCCTGAACTGCCAACGCAGGTGGACCAGCCGTCCGGCTCTGCCATTGTATATCCTGGAGAACTGAAGCAGAGCCAGAGGCAGCCCCTGTCCCCCTGAGCTCCTTGGAGGCAGCTCCTGTCCCCCCTGAGCTCCCCAGAGGCAGCCCCTGTACCCCTGAGTTCCCCAGAGGCAGCCCCTATCCAGCCCCTGTCCTCCTGAGCTCCCTGGAGGCAGCCCCTGTCCCCCTGAGCTCCCCAGAGGCAGCCCCTATCCAGCCTCTGTCCCCCTGAGCTCCCCAGAGGCAGCCCCTATCCAGCCTCTGTCCCCCTGAGCTCCCCGGAGGCAGCCCCTGTACCCCTGAGTTCCCCAGAGGCAGCCCCTATCCAGCCCCTGTCCCTCGGAGCTCCCTGGAGGCAGCCCCTGTCCCCCTGAGTTCCCCAGAGGCAGCCCCTGTCCCCCTGAGCTCCTTGGAGGCAACTCCTGTCCCCCCTGAGTTCCCCAGAGGCAGCCCATATCCAGCCCCTGTCCGCCTGAGCTCCCTGGAGGTAGTCCCTGTCCCCCTGAGCTCCCTGGAGGCAGCCCCTGTCCCCCTGAGTTCCCCAGAGGCAGCCCCTATCCAGCCCCTGTCCCCCTGAGCTCCCTGGAGGTAGTCCCTGTCCCCCTGAACCCCCCAGAGGCAGCTCCTATTCAGCCTCTGTCCCCCTGAGCTCCCCGGAGGCAGCCCCTGTCCCCCTGAGTTCCCCAGAGGCAGCCCCTATCCAGCCCCTGTCCCTCGGAGCTCCCTGGAGGCAGCCCCTGTGCCCCTGAGTTCCCTGGAGGAGGAGGGCTGCAGGGACTTACAGCCAAGTATAGGAAGCTTAGAAATGAACTAGCATTATCTACCCCCAGTTCTGGAAGCCTCAGGTCTAAAATCAAGGTACCGGCAGGGCCATGATTTGCCCCTGCTCTTGGGGAGGGTGCTTCTGCCTTCTTCTGGCTTCCTGGGCTGTGGTCACAGCACTCCAAAGTGCCTCTGTCTTTACGTGACCTCTGCCCTGTGTCTGGATTTAGGGGTCACTCTAAACCTAAGGTGATCCTATTCCAAGATCCTTGATGAATCACGTCTGCAAAGACCCTCTTTCCAAATAAGGTCATATTCTGGGGTTCTAGTGGATACTGCCATCTGCCCACAGGGAACATCTAGGCAGGAGGTCACTGCCCGGACAAGTGGAGGGGGACAGTGCCCAGCTCTGCTCTCTGGTCATGCCTGCGGACATAGCACAGGGATGGGAGCTTTCCTCTTCCATCAGAGACACATTTAAAGCAGGAAATCAGAGGGGATGTGAATAATTCCCAAATTGATCAAATTAAAAGGCACATGGAAACCCCGCCTGCAAAAAAATTCATTTCGAATCCCCTAAATCTTAACTGTCACATTGGGTGAGTTTCCAGGAGGCTAAATGCTGAATGCTAATAGCATTTCCAGGATTTGCAATCCAATCTTAATTAAATCTGCAGCGCACTGAATTACTTTAACCGTGATTTTCCAGCAGAAAGTATTGTGAGAAGCGTATTCTCCCCCCTCTTTTAATCAGATTTCATAATATTCGGGGGAACGTGCTGATGGGAGCAGACGGGTTCCTCCAAATCTCCTCTCCGACTCCTGTAATAAGCCCAGTTCTTCCTTCAGGTTAAAAGTCGGTAATAAGATGCAGTGAGGGAGAAGGAATTTGCAGTGCATATAATGCAATATACGTATAAAGACTGTGCCAAGCCCGACCACGCCGTGGCGGTGGGAGGCCCTGGGCAGACACTGCCGAGAGAGCAGGTCCACCGGGCAGGTGCCTAGCGGGGCCTGCACCCTCTCTGGTGCTCAAGGGACTGCAGGCTGCAGGAATTGCCCTGCCAGACTCAGGTCCCCTCTACTGACCACCAAAACCACCCCCAACCTGGGCTGCACTCCTGCAAGCCAGTGACCCCCAGCTGCCCCTTCTCTGGAGAATTGCCTTGGCCAAGCAGAAGCTGCCTTGCCAGCTTCTGCTGTGTCCCCCCAGGGCAGACAAGGCCAATTACTAACTGTCCCAAGGATGACAGCTCTGTGCTTTAGGGCACTGGGCAGTGCTGACCAGGAGGATGGGGCACAAGTACTATACACCCCATGGGTGCTGAGGGGCACTGGAGGGGAGGGGCAGTGCTGGGTGGAGCTTTCCTGTCCCAGCCTTCCCTGCCACCTTCCCCCACTGCCCTGAGCCACCCACATCCCAGGCCCCATGTCTCCACACTGGACTCGGCCTTGCTAGATAAGTAAACCACAGGCAGGCAAAGAGGCCGCCCCTGGCGACATGCTGTGGCAAGGGATGCTGGCTCCTCTCAGCAGCTCTGCGTGGTGACAGTTCTGCTCCTTTTTGATTGTATTAAGATTGTCAGCTGAGATTTAAGTCAAGAATGGGTTGGAAAAAATGTAGCCCATAGTAGGTAAAAAGTAAGCCAAAAGGTATTTGCAAACACTCAACATTTATTTTGAATAAACAAATACATGAAGAAAAAAAATCTAAGTAAACCAGGAAGAGAATGAACTTTCTCAACATAACGAGGAAGATCTTCCTTGAGCCAACAGCAAGCTCCTGGTCAGACCGTGAGGTGCAAGAGGCTTTTCCTGAAGCCATTTGGAAAGATTCTCTCAGAAAACATCTACTCTCTAAATCAAGAGCTGAGAAATAACAGAAAAATGGGGAAAATAGTATAGAGACCAGTAAACTTGAGAAAGTGCTTCAAGACGACAGTGGCCAAGGTTTCTGTGTTGGTAGCAAAGTTCGATGGGTGCTCAGAAATGAGAGCCCCCCACTGCTCGCAGGAGTGCAAACAAGCGCAGGCGCTGGAAGACAGCCTGGCAGCCTTCAAGGGGAAATGGCTTAACTCGGCATTTCTCTTTTAGAAAAATCACAGAAAGCCGCCACTCAGACAGGATCGAAGATAAGCACAGTATTTGAAACAACCGAGGCTTAGAAACAACCTACATGAGGAACGGAGTACTTTTCAGACAAATCAATGAAATAAATCCTAGGATGCAGCAGAACCATTAAGAGTCATGATGGAAATGCAGATTCTTTGTCTTGGGAAGTTGCTTGTGATACACGTTACGAGGAAAGGGCATCTGTTATAAAAATGGAGAGAGAGTATGTAATTTGTAAAAAGAATATATATAAAAGCCTGACAAATACACCTAAAGAATCATCACTGCTGATCTCTGGAGGATGTACTTCCAAGGTTCTCGTTACCACTTGTTCTTTATTATTATTATATGGGTTATTCTAATTTTCCCACCACAGGCTTGCATTTCAAGTCTAGATGTTGCAATTATTACTTGTATTAGGAGGTGCACTGGCCAGACAGATGGGTGGAGGTGACAGGAGGGTCCACACGGGTGGGTGGAGGTGACAGGAGGGCCCACACGGGTGGGTGGAGGTGAGGGCTTCATTTCCTCCTGCTTTGTTTGGGTGTGGTGAGACTTAACTCCTCTGGGGTTTTTACTGGCCGGCTAGTATTTAATTTCAACTGTCTGTATATGTGTTTGTCATAAAGCATGAGCTTACTGTCAGCCTTTCATTTAAGCCCTGTTCTTCAGGAGGAGGGAGAGGAGGGGAGGAGGAGTGAGAAGTTGTGTGAGGGCACAGGGGAGGAGGGAGACCAGAGGTGGGAAGGAGAAGGGGAGGAGGGAGATGAGAGGTGGGGAGGAGAAGGGGAGCAGGGAGAGGAGGGAGAGGAGGGAGGAAGCATGTGAGGGTGCCGGGGGAGGCCTTCACATGTGCAGGTGGGTCATGAACACCACATGCATAGACAGTGGCAGTGATTCTCACTTGGGGAGTGGCCTTCAAATTATAACTGTACACTAATGAGTTGGAGGTAGCTGGAAGCCCCTGCTTTGGGCTGCAGGCTCTGGGGGGCCTGGACTTTGTATCCAGCAGGGGTCTCCTGTCTGTGACGTTTGGTCCACCTGTGTCCTTGAGTGCTGTGCCCACAGATAAAGAATTCAAGGAAAGGAAGGGAAGGAGAAAGGCAGCCAGTAAGTTTTTCTTACACTTTGTAGGGCTGTCTCAGGGCCACTAGGTCACCCTGGAGTGAGGCCACGGGATCCCACTGGCAGGAAGACTTAGAGCAGGAACCGTCTCTTCTGACCCCCGACTCCCTCCCCTGGGGGGGTTTCAGGAGCATGGTGCCTGCAGGACCCTCTGTGCTGCAAGTGAGGAAGACATGTCCAGGTTGCAGGGGGGACAGAGGTCACCAGGACCCCAGAGGGATGGACCGTCATTTGCATGACCACATCTCCATGCCCTAGGGCACCCCAGCCTTCCCACTGTCCCTCTGTAGCCTGCATGATAGGCTGGCACCCCCAGTCTCTGGGGAAGGCAGCCTGGGCTGTGACAGCAGGAGCCAGGCCAGGCGTCTGGGTGGGCATCTCCCAGGAGCTCAGCCCTGCAGTGGAGGAGCGGCTGCCAGGTCCCGGGCTGGGCTGCCTCCAGGCGGGGCCGTGGCTCAGGGCCCCTCTCACCCATCAGCACTAGGACTTCCTCACACAGGGATCCCTGACACCCTCCCCCTCAGGTCTCAGAACCTCTTCATCTGCCACTGTGTGGTGACTGTTCCAGCTGTGTGGTGACTGTCCCCAGCTGTCTGATGACTGTCCCTAGCTGTGTGGTGACTGTCCCCAGCTGTCTGATGACTGTCCCCAGCTGTGTAGTGACTGTCCCCAGCTGTCTGATAACTGTCCCCAGCTGTCTGATGACTGTCTCCAGCTGTGTGGTGACTGTCCCCAGCTGTCTGATGACTGTCCCCAGCTGTGTGGTGACTGTCCCCAGCTGTCTGATGACTGTCCCCAGCTGTGTGGTGACTGTCCCCAGCTGTGCGGTGATTATCCCCAGCTAGGTGATAACTGTCCCCAGCTGTGTGGTGACTGCTCCCAGCTGTCTGAATGACTGTCCCTTGCTGTGTGGTGACTGTCCCCAGCTGTGTGGTGACTGTCCCCAGCTGTGTGGTTACTGTCCCCAGCTGTCTGATGACTGTCCCCAGCCATGTGGTGACTGTCCCCAGCCATCTGATGACTTCCCCAGCTGTCTGATGACTGTCCTCAGCTGTGTGGTGACTGTCCCCAGCTGTCTGATGACTGTCCCTTGCTGTGTGGTGACTGTCCCCAGCTGTGTGGTTACTGTCCCCAGCTGTGTGATGACTGTCCCCAGCCATGTGGTGACTGTCCCAGTCATCCGATGACTTCCCCAGCTGTCTGATGACTGTCCTCAGCTGTGTGGTGACTGTCCCCAGCTGTCTGATGACTGTCCCCATCATGGTAGCACTAGACAGTTTGCTGTCTCCCTGCACCTGTGACCACTCCTAAGGTCAAGTTGTCCACTGGGACTGCCGTTGGTCTGAAGGGCACGGATGTGACACTTCCGACCTGCTCAGGTGACTGTTGGTGGACTCTTCTTCCCTGTGTGCCATTGGCTAGAGCCTTCAGTTCCCGGGCATGTGGGTCTCCCTGTGGACATCTCACCCTGGCCGCAGCAGGACAGCAGTGTTCATGTGTGCATTGGAGGGATATCCCAACACTGTCTCCAAACTCTTATCAGAAGCAAGTCTCAGGTCCTGGACACTGAGGGAGGGGACTGCAGGGCATCTTCAGAAGGGGGTCAGTGGGCCATCCCCAGGTGGCCTCATGACAGGGCAGTTTGCTGCAAGGAGCACAAGCTCCAAGGTTGTGAGCCCCTCAGTGCTGGAATGTTCAGGGTGCCACGGAAGGGCTCTGCATCTGGTGACACGGGCAGAGGGGAGCCAGCCTTCCAGGTCCTTCCGTGGGTGACTTCTGGCCAAGGCTGCCTGGCATCCTTCCCATCTGCCCCTTTGGGTCTTGGTAGCTATACCCCACTGGGTGTGGGGCTGTTCCAAGCAGGAAGTTTCCTCCAGGGCTCACTTTCCTCATTACAGGAGTAGGGTGTGAAGATTTTCAATTTTCTTTCTAATCAGGATAGCATCCACTGAGGCCGGTCGTTCTGAAGAGCACAGGAGCAGCCTGAGGTCCTGAGAGGCTGAGCTAAACCTGTGAAAATGTGGTGGAGCTGCCCCCTGTCCAGCAGTGCCCAGCACAGGTGCCCAGCCCACTGTGGCCACGTCTGTCCTTCCTGTGCCCCTTCCTCCCCTTACCCCTGCTCCTCCCACTGCCCCACCCACTCTGTAGCCCCCAACAGCTCCCAGTGGGGTGGCCTCTGCCTCCAGCGGCATCCTTCTCCAGGTTGGGAGGGTATCTCTGCCCAGGTCACCTATGAAGCCCAGGGTGCGTCCAGGGCATGTGCTCAGGGCTCTTGCTGGTGGGCCAAGGCAGAGCTTAGATTCAGAAAGGCCATCTGCTTTGCTGGGGCAGAGGTTGGTGACATCAGATGCCTGGGCAGGAGGGGCAGGGGCAATAAGGGAGGGTGGCTGGGCAGGGAGTGGGCAGTACAGGGTGACTGCTGGGTACCCCAGATGACATCAGGTCCAAAGTGCGGCACTCAGGTCACCATCAAAGCCCTCAAGTCTCCTGGGCATCAGGAAGAGGCAGTCCCGCCCTGCAGCAGGCGCCAAGCTCCTCGGCCTGTCCTGCAGAGGCTGGAGCCACAGATTTGTGACTGAGGAACTCGGCTTTGCAGGGTCACCTGGCCTGACTCCATTGTGCTCAGGACACAGCGTGGACACTACTCGGCTGTGCTCTTGGCAGAGAGAGAGAAACACCAGCAGCTGCCACCCACCTGCTTGAGGTCACTGCCCACCAGAGGCCCCAGGTTGCAGTTTTGGTGGGCGCAGATTCCAGTCACAGGAGCCTCCACCAGCTTCTTGTCTCCAGAGCATGTGAAACCAAGGGAAATAACAGTTAGAGGCAGGTATTGCTCCCAGGGAGGCCCTGGATTGAAAAATGTAACAAAAGCCTCAAGCTGCAGGCGCAGCCCCTGCTCCCTCAGGACTCCCCAAGGCCAGATGAGACCATTTGACCCCCACGCATCAGGCCCAGCCCAGCCCAGCCCTTACACCCATGTAGATTGTTCTCCAAGGAGGATCCCAGCCCAGACAAGTCCGAGTCCAGGGTGTAGACGAGACAGGCTTCTGGTGGAGTCTGGGGCATTGGCCAAGCCCTTGTGGCCCCAGACGCTGAGCAGTGCTGGGGCAGAGACACTCAGGCCTCTTGGTGGCTGGGGCTTTCCAGGTGGCCCTCCCATTAGACCTTGAGATTCCGGCAGGGAGGGGTTGGAATATTTCCATGGGACTGACAAGGACACTGAAGCTCAGGGCAGAAGGGAGTAGATGGCCTTCCCAAGGTCAAGGACATCAGGTTCAGAGCAGACCACCCTCCAGGTGGCACCCGCGCTGCCCTGCCCAGCATCCGGAGTGCCTTCCCTTCTGGCAGAGAATCCTCCTGCACTTCGGAGGGTGACACCCACCCTGGGCAAGGTCAGCTCCCACCTGGTCAATACTCAGTGGGGCAACAGGGAGATGATGGGGACCAGAAAAGTATAACCGGGATGTGTGCTTTCAGGGGCCCAGGGGGGAGAATATATGTCCCCCAGGGTGCAGGGCCAGGAGGGGAGGTGGGCACTGGAGCCGGACTTGGAAGAGGGGTGTGGTCGAGAAGCTGCATGTGCTGGGGCCAAAAACCAGGCCACCTCCCCTGGGGCCGGTCGTGGGGCACGACGGGGGAAGATAAGAGCAGAAGATGAACACAGGCTGGACGTGGCCCAGGGCTAGTCCCCAAGTGCTGGACGGGGTAGAGTAGCAGCCCCCAGACCATGTCCACTTGGAGCTTGTGAATGTGACCTCACTTGAAAACCATCATTGCAGATATGATTAGTTAAGATGAGGGCACCCTGGATCAGGATAAGCCTTGTCCAGTGAATGGTGACCTTATGAGGAGAGGAAATCTGGACAGAGGTGTGAGCAGAGACGGCCACATGTGGACAGAGCAGGACGCAGACCTCTGGGAGCTGGGAGAGTCTGGAGAGTCTTCCCAGGAGCTGCCGGTTGGGGGAGTGTGGCCTCTTTGCCCTGTGATTGAGGAGTGGAGTAGGGTGCAGCCCCTCAGACACTGATTACAGGGGGTGGAGTAGGGTACAGCCCCTGGACACTGTGACTTCAGGAGGTAGAGTCGGGGTATGGCTCCCCTGACACTGTGATTTCGGGGGTAGAGGAGCAGTCCCCCAAACTGTGATCTCCAGGCAGAGAGAAATCTGCTGATGAGCTCACACACAGCACGGGTGGCTTCCTGCGCCCTCTCCACAGGGCAGCTCACAGTGTGGCCACTGGTGACCCTCACAGAGAGGAAGGGACGGGGATCAGGAATCTGAGGGTACCTGCAGGGTGAGCGAGATAGGGTCTGCTGTGTTGCTGTGGCCTGGCCAAGGCCCAGGTGCATCCTATTCCACTCCAGGGCATAGGATACCAGCAGGGGCTGTCTCAGGGCGGTCCTGGAAGCCCCCCATGGCATAGGATGCCAGCAGGGGCCATCTCAGGGTGGTCCTAGAAGCCCTCCAGGGCACAGGATACCAGCAGGGGCTGTCTCAGGGTGGTCCTGGAAGCCCCAATGCAGAGAGAGGGATGGAAGCAGGCAGGGTGGGGAAGGGCACCTCATCTGGCTTCTGGGGTGGGAAGAAGAGGACAAGAACCTGCCCATGGGAAAAAGCTCTTCATGGGTCTGGTCTGGGTTTCCCAGCAGACCACCAGCTGTCCCAGGCCAGGCTGGTTCAGGAGGGGCCCAGAAACACTTGCCCCAGGCTGGAGCACAGCAGTGGTCCCGGCACCACATGGGACTATGCCCTTCAAAGCCACAACACTTCCCTCCACGCATCCTGATTTGGGGGGCCCCATCTCCAGTGGGTGTCCACTACACACCGTGACCTCAAAACCCTCCTAGAGACACAGCCAGATGGCCCAGCACAGAGGCCCAGTGGCCAACAGGTCTGGAAAGTACCAGGGCCCACCTGGACATGGGAGCCATTTGGGGGGCTGGTCTAAACCTTCACCCAGGCCCTATGAGATGGGACACCCTGGTATGTCCCTAGGCTCCCCCTGGAGCTCTGTCCCACGGCCTCATACTATGGCAGTCACCTGACAGAGGAGGCACAGAGGGCACCCTGTCTGGGGCCTTGCCCTCTCCTGGCTGGGCCAGTGTTGCTCTGAACCCCTGCAGCAGTTCCCCTGGATAGGTCTGGCTCCCTGGGGATGATGCTGGACACACAGAGTGAGTTCACAGGTGCAGGGAGGGGCAGGACAGAGGAGAATGTCGCCGTGCACATCCCCTGCTAGTCACAGCATTCTGGTCTAGAAAGCGTTGGGGGTGGGAAGTTTAAGACGCTGGCTGGTCTGCAGTATGGCACATCCCGGAGAGGCCACCCAGCCCTTGTGTTTGCTACTGTCACTGAGCAAGGGGGTTCCCTGCTCAGCACACAGGGAAGCCACTGCTGTGGCACTGGGAGTCGACCAGCAAGAGTCAGGGTCAGCTCCGACTCGGTTCCCTGTGCAGGCCCAGAGGCAGCACCATTTTTTTGAGACACTCTCAGTGCCCTGGCATCACAGCTCACAGCAACCTCGAACTCTTGGGCTTAAGCAATTCTCTTACCTCAGCCTCTAAAGTAGCTGGTACTACAGGCGCCTGCCACAATACCCAGCTATTTTTTTGTTGTTGCAGTTGTCATTGTTGTTTTAGCTGGCCAGGGCTGGGTTCGAACACACCAGCCTCAGTGTACGTGTCCGGCACTCCACCCACTGAGCTACAGGCACTGCTGGTAGCACTTTCATCAGAGGAGACTAGGGGGTGGGCTCTGGGACTGGCAGGCGGTTGGTGAAAGGAAAAGAGAGAATCCTCGACAGGAACAGCAATCGTAGCTGACATGTGCAGATGGGGAAGTGATGGAGAAGCCGGGAGGGGTGGGGTACTCGGGCTGTGTGGCCAGCAAGCTTGCTCTGCCCAGCTCCAGCCTGTGGGCTCCAGCTGACCACAGCCGCTTCTGTTGTCATAGACACCGAGGGAGTTTTGGCACGCTGTTAACTTCTCTTATCTGCCATCCCATAAGCTCAAGAATTCCTGTTAGTCACCCACGTCTTCAAGTCTTTGGGGCACGGCCTCAGGATTACTCCAGAATAATCTGGAGTCCACAGTGCAGGCTCCATTTCCCTGGAGGATGTGGCCCTCCAGGCTCCCATGCCCAGCTTTCTTCCAGATCACACTGCCCTGCCACAGCTGTCCTCCACCCCCGGAGGCTTCTCCAGATGAAAACAGACATCCTAGGTCATTGCTCAAGCCCCACTGTGGCACTGAAAACAGTTCCAAAGAACCAGCCATCCACGCCAAGAGAGGAGCCATTTGTAGCCACCGAATGGGATCAGGAAGGTCCCTAACCTTTCCAGGGAAGACTGTGTATTACACGTTGGAATAAAGCATGTAAATGTCTCCTGCCATTTCCTACCAGGTGGCCGATGGAACTATGTGGTGCCCAAGCCCCCATGGACAACTGGGCAGTCTCTGGAAGGCCATGGTTTCACATCTCTCTATGTGGGCAGTGAGTTGGCTATGGCTGAAATGGCCCCAGAGATCTTGTCTGTGCAGACAGTGGGGTGTGACTTGCCCGAGTGTGAGTGTCCAAGGAGAGGGCTGGGGTGCCCTCAGCTGCCCCTTGACTTCAGGCCTCAGTCGTGGGGCCAGGTTGTCTCATCCTTGACAAGTAGCCCTGAGCCCCTGGTGTCCCTTCCAGTGACACCTTCAGAGAGTACCCCTGACACCAGCAGCCACTAGAGGAAGCACCTTGAGTGCGTCAGAAGTTGAAGAAGCCACTTTCTAAAGGGGGAAGCAGATCCAAGGCCACCTGTGTGTCCAACAGGTTTGCTCTCCACACTGTCAGGTGATGGCTTTGCCACCACGAGGAAGGGCAGAGCACAGGGTATATGAGTGAGCCAGGAGGGACCAGAGGGGACAGAAGACCTTCCATGGGGCGCATGCTCAGCCTGGCACTGGCACTCCACGCAGGTCCCTTACTGGGACCTCACAATGGGACACGTCAAAAATGTAGAGACAGAAGAAGAGTCTCTAGTAGAAATTATTCTAGGGAAAATCGTAATACCTGCAGAAGGCCGGGGCCTTCCCGGTGTGACAGAGTTGGGAGAGGCTGGGAACGAGTGCACACCCACACCACCGGCGGAAACAGAGTAGTGCAGCCCTCTGGGAGGCAGACTTACCTCGACATGGAAGGGCCTGGAAGGTCACTGTGTGGCCAGCGTGTGAGGACGGCCGCGGCAGCATCACGGGATAGTGGGGTTGTCTGACAGGCACTCCAGTGCTCCCTCCTCTCAGCAAAAACAAAACAAACGCACACAAAAAAGTGAACAGGAAATCAGGGGGGGGACACACAAGACTTGAATTCCACTATCAAAAACGTGCCTGGCATTTGGCAGCCCCCCTCACAGTGGCAGTGAGGAAGGAGAAATAGATCTCACATGTCTTAGTGATCCTGAGAGAGCAGCAAACAGCTGCAGGGCGCAGAGCTCCTCCAAAGACAGGAACAGACTTTGCACTGAGCTGAAATAACCTTGGGGAAGGCTGTGCAACAGGTAACAGCACCCCGGTTTCTTGAGAAATATAATCATTGACTCTTTGTTGTAACTACCACTACGCAGCTGACACTGAGCTGAAGGAAAAAGCATAAAAGAGTTTGGAAAAACCGTTTCCCCGGAACTCAGCATTTTATACCTTGAGGCTCCTGAGTTCTCATTGGCAATTAAAGGACTCCTTCCCCTGTATTGCTGGTGTAAGTGTCTGTCAGTTTTACTTTTTAAAATTTCCTCTTAATTTTTTATTAAATCATAACTGTATATATTAATGCATTTATGGGGTCTGCCAGTTTTAATTCACGGTTTTCCTGCAATAGCAGAATGCCTGTTCTTTCCAGCATGGGTTTGAACCAGTGCAGACCAGGTCCTCAGCCACAAACGAGGCTCAGACAACATGAAGCTTCTCCCCAGCCAAGATGCAGTTAAACTCGATAACAGAAAGGTGTCTAGAGGCTCACAAAGGGAGACTAGCTCGTTTTTCAATCACCTATGATTTAAATAAAAAATGGAAAGGATAATAAGGAAACGCTCTGAACTGGGTGAAAGTGGAAAGGCAGCACTTACACAGGACCTGGTGCCTGTGTCTGGGGAGGAAGGGTTCAGACCAGCCGCCAACTTTCCACTTTATGCTGTAGAAGAAAAAGATGGACTAACTCATTGTAAAGACAAGGAAAGGAATCAGGGTTCGAGTGGAAATCAATGAGATAGAAAGCAGAAAAATAGACAAAATCCATAAAACCAAAAGCTGGTTCTTCAAGCAGATCAATAAAAGTGATAAATCTCATCTCAGACTGATCAGGAGCAAAAGGGAGGAGATAGGAACTGCCAATACTAGAAAGAGCGGCGACATGGTGACGGGGTCTACAGGTGAGCAAAGGACGATCAGGGGACATTCTGAACAACTCTGTGCTAATAACTTCGGTGCCTTTGATAAAATGAACAAATTCCTGAAATTATCAAAGCTCACTAAGCAGAAATCCAGACTTTAATCACCATAAAGCTGTTACATAAATTGAATTCATAGCTCAGAGCCTTCCCACCAGCAAAACTCCAGCTCCATGGTTGGTGAATTCAACCCTACATGAAAGGAAGAAGTTGTAAGTTTCTTCATAAACTCTTCCAGAATACTGAAGATGGGCAAACACTTCCCAACTTATGAAACTAGCATGA
Organism: Galagoides demidoff; assembly: GCA_963574575.1. Classification (NCBI taxonomy): domain Eukaryota; kingdom Metazoa; phylum Chordata; class Mammalia; order Primates; family Galagidae; genus Galagoides; species Galagoides demidoff. Next base: position 52,554 of record CAUYQV010053113.1, on the reverse strand, counting down.
CCCCCAAAGATACTATAAGAAAAATACAAACCACTATCTTTCACACATGTAGATACCACAATTCTTAATTAGACTTTATCTGGTTGAATCCAATAATATATACAAAGATAACTCCCAATGATCAAGAGTGGTTTATCCAAGGCATGCTAGTTTGGTTCAACATTTAAAAATTAATGTCAAATTATAGAAGGAAGAAAACCCAAATTTTGATGCTGAAAATGCAGTTGACAAAATTCAACATCCATTTCTGATAAAAACTCTGAGCAAGTTAGTAATAAGAATATCCTCAACTTGGCTCTGCTCCTATAGCACAGTGGTTACTGTGCCAGCCACATACATCAAAGTTGGCAGGTTCAAACCTGGCCCGGGCCTGCTAAATGACAATGACAACAACAATAAAAAATAGCCAGGCATCGTGGTGGGCGCCTGTAGTCCCAGCTACTTGGGAGGCTGAGGCAAGAGGATTGCTTAAATCAACAGTTCTCAACCTGTGGGTTGTGACCCCTTTTTAACAATGAAAATACATTGCAGCATTAGGAAGGTTGAGAACCACTGGCTTAAGCCCAAGAGTTGGAGGTTGCTGTGAGCTGTGACACCACAGCACTCTAATGAGGACAACATAGTGAGACTCTGTCTCAAAAAAAAAAAAAAAAAGAATGTCCTCAACCTGACGAAGGACATCTATGGAAAACCCACAACTAACATCACCCCAGTGGTGAAAAAATAGAACATTCTTTAAGATCAGAAACAAGGCGAGGGTTCTGACTCTCTCCCCGCCTGTTCAACATTGTACTAGACTGTCTGGTGCAGTGGGTCAAGGAAAGGGAAATTCAGGAGATCTGGATCAGAGAAGACGTCAAATCATCTTTCTTTGCAGACAGCCTGATGATCTATGAAGAAAATCCGATAGAGATGACAAAGAAGTTACTAGAACAAATAACTGTCCAGAAAAGTTGCAGGATAAAGATCTACCTATTAAATAGTATTTCTATATTCTGGAAACAAATAATTGAAAGTTGAAATTTAAAAATACCACTTATAAGAGCATCAAAATGTAAAATATTTGAGGGAACATCTGACAATGTACAGCATTTGTGTTCTGAAAACCACAAAATATTGCTGAGAGGAACTTAAAAAACTAACAAATGGAATGATAGCTCATGTGCGTGAGCCAGAAGATTCATTCAGTGTGATATCGGTGTAAGACAGACAAGTAGATCAATGAAACAGGGTAGTGTCAGGAGACCCGTGTGCACAGCAGAACCTCCATGGCTGAGCACCCGCCTACCCCGACCATCTCTGAAGTTGACCTGATGTTCCTGGACAGGACGGGCACCACATGTGCACATCGGTACAGTAGGCCCAGTTCCTTGTGGTGACCGACTCCCTACGGAGGTGTTTGTTACAGACCTTAGGTGGTCAACTTACAGAAGTTCTGCTGTGTATATATGATCAACTGATGTTTGACAAAGCTGCAAAGATTATTGAATTTATCGGGTTTATTGGTTTGTCAGAATTCAGATATTCAGTTTTGAAAAGAAAGTTTTCAAAAAATGATACTGGAATAATTGAGTATCCATTTGAATGAAAAAAAAAATCTGTATCTGGCAGGGGAGGGTGGTAGCAAAGACTTAGGGCAGGGGTCCTCAAACTGTTTAAACAGGGGGCCAATTCACTGTCCCTCAGACCATTGGAGGGCCGGACTGCGGGCCCTGGGCAAGTTGGCTGCTAAGCAGGGCAGGTGGTGGCAGCAAAAACACCCAGCCGGATAAATGTCCTAGGCGGGCTGCATGCGGTCCACAGGCCATAGTTTGAGGATGCCTGACTTAGGGCATGAGGAAAGTTGGTTGCGGTGACAACTTTATGGGTTATACATGTGTCAAAATCTGTCAATATATCTTTAAATATGTGCAGGTTATTGCATGTCAAAAATTGCCTTTAAGACTTTAAAACCCTATTGGAAAATAGCCGGGCGTTGTGGCAGGTGCCTGTAGTCCCAGCTACTCAGGAGGCTGAGGCAAGAGACTCACCTAAGCCCAAGAGCTGGAGGTTGCTGTGAGCTGTGATGTCACAGCACTCTACCGAGGGTGACGAAATGAGACTCTGTTTCTTAAAAAAAAAAAAAACCCTAGTGGATCTGTCCTTTATTTGCCCTTTGACCTTTACTCCTGTGACTCTGTCCCTGGTTCAGCCCACCCTGGGTCACAGAGGACCCTTTGCTATTTGGTGACCATGCCTTCCCCACGGGACTTTTGCATGTACTGTTCCCTCTGCCTGGAATGTTTTTCCCAGCATCTGTGTTTGTTCACTCCCCCACCTCCTCGAGCTATGTGACCACTCAGAGGATCTCCCTGACCACGCCTCCCCTGGGTGCACACACTCACACATCTGCACATGTGCACAGACACACACATAAGCACACACATGCACAGATACCTACGCATACACACAGGTACACAGTCACATGTACACATGCACACACAAACTTTCATACACACACTTATGCACACTCACATACTCACCCTCACAGTCACACATGCACACTCACACTCACACACCCCGACACTCACGCACACTCACACACCCTCACACTCTCGCACACTCACACACCCTCACACTCACACATCCACACTCACACACCCTCACAGTCACACACTCACGTGCACTCACACACCCTCGCCCTCACACACTCATGCACACTCACTCACCCTCACACATCCACACTCATACACACTCACACACCTCACACTCACTCACACTTACTCCTGACCCACTCGGCTGCTCTGCCGTCCTCCAGGCACACTAATGTCCCCATATTTGCTCACTTGCTGTCACCCCCACATCTGACATTGAAGGCCCACGAGGGGGTGTGTCTCTGTCCCTGCTGTTCCCTCTGCCCTCCTCCTGGGACAAGCAGTGCCGCCCTGCAGACACTCAATGCACCTACTGGCTAATGGCCAAAATAACCAAGTAAACGCTCCCTCTGAAGGCACATCCCCCAGCGGGCTGCTACACAATGGCCTACAAAAGGGATGACGTGGGTTTATGTGTACTGACCTTCCCCACAGCTTACTGAGCCTCAGGGAGGTCTCCTGGACTACACCGCATGGACTCCCAGTGGCCCTACCCCAGGGTGGCCCACAGTGTCACCACTGCAGCCACCATTTGTGCCCAGGGCCTGGAACAGGTCCTGCCCTTCAGCTGCCCCTGGTTCTCTCCAAGCTGTGAGAGGAGAATAGGGTGGTGGATGAAGCAGGAGAAGAGCCAATTTATCATTATATTAGTTTCCACTGAATGTTTAATTTAGGCAGAAAAGTTTAATAAATCAGAAACATTTTCTGGCTTATGATGTACTTTGAGTCCAATAATATTCTCCCTCTGACCCCTGAAAATTAGCAAGAGAAAATAAAAATTTAAAGGAAAAACACGCAGCAATCAGGTTAAAACTCCACTTCCCTAATTTTTATTTCACGTCCCAGTTTGGTTGATGCAAGACTAGAACCTTTAACAGCTCTCTCCACACATGGAAGGAGGTCCAGGATATGCCACGATGGGAATGAAGCAGGTCACAGAACAAAGCAGAGACCCCGATTTCAGCTGCAGAAAGCAAATTACACAGGACAGGGGACACGGCCGCGCGGCCATCGTGGAGTCTAGAGAATTCATGTTTTTTGTCACATACCTCTGGGGGGCGTGAACATTTTACATCCAACATGTAATATATTTCTGATAACCTAATAATGACAGCAGTTCCATCTTGGGGGGGAAATGCACCCACGAGATGGAGGAGGGAAACAAACACCTCCACTATCTTGGGCCTTGGAATAGTCAAGCAGGCAGCTCACATGAGTGAACTGCGAGCTAGAAGATTATTCTGCTGTTCCTCAAAACTTTGCTACTTTAAGAAGGTTTAAAGAGTAAGAACTGAAATTGGCTCAGTTTCCCCTAAACTTCTCATTTGGTACATTTTCTTTTCTTCTTGGCAAACACTAGTTTGCACGGTGCCAGCCAGAAGGTGACTGACAAACACACACGTGTCATGATGACCCCAGAATTAGGACGAGAGCCTGTTTCCCTCCCACAGAGCTCAGGAGAAAAATGTGGAAATGGCAGAGACCGCCCCCAAGGGCATCTCTGTGCCACAGGGCATCTGGGTCACTAGAAGTCCTTGCACTGAGGCCAGCTCTGGGGAACAGGGAGTCCAAGGCAGTGGACAGAGGCCGAACACTTATCCACGAGCAGCCCAGGAGGGTGGCCAGGCCAGGAAGTGAGGGGGGACCGCCTGGCACAGGTCAGGTTGCTGCATGGGCAGGAGTTGGGTGGGGACAAGGTGGGGATCACCCTCTGAGGTTCTATTAACCAAGGAAAGTTAAATTTGTTCCAATCCATTGTCCACCTGCCTACAGACTGACGTTCCAAGAAGAGGACTCTGAAGACAATGCCCCCCCACCCCCCACAGTCCCTAACGTGAAGTCAGAATCCCACACCCGGCATGGCCTCAGCTTCTGCTTCACCTAACACCGCCCTCCAGCCCCTGCCCGTGAGTTCCGCACCTGCTGGTAACTGCCGGCTGGTGGGAAGTCGCGCCTGTCCCTCCTGCCTGAAAATACCCCTTTATTTTACTCAACTCCCCTCCCTCACTGTAGGTCACATGGGCTAAAGCGACTCTCCCCTTGAGAGTGGCAGAAACAGCAGCTAGCAAGCATCTATGTGCCACAACCCAGCATGGCAGTGGGGGTCACTGGGCCACCATATACCTGTGTAAGACTCAGGGCTCAGCGGTTTGCAGCCAGAGTCTCTTGCCGGCCTTGAAGGAGCCGAGAAGTCTGCAGCCCTGTGCTGGAAGCAAATCCCCCAGCCTCGAGTCTCCAGATGAGAACACCTGGCCAACACCTGGATTGACCCCTAAGACCCTGAGGTCAGCTAAACCGCACCTGGGCTCCCAGCTGAGAGAAGCTGTGCAGTGGGGAACAGGTGTTGTTCTAAGCTCCTGTGTGTGGGTGACTTGCTCTGTGGCATAGAGAGCTAATTCCCACTGCCTCCTGCTCAGGACAGCCCACCCCTCAGTGGTGGCTCCACAGTCCTGGGTGTGACACCCACCACCTTGGCTGGTGTGTTACACTTAGTTCAAGAGAATGTGAGGCAGGGACAAAATGAACATATTTAAGATGCTGACAATTAGAACTGGGTAGCACCTGCGAGTACAGTGGCCTCTGCTGTCCATCATGAAGGCATCTGAACACAGTCAGGGCTGGAAATCCCACCCAGGGCCCCATAAACTCAACCTCCAACCAAGCAGCCAGCGTCTGCACAGGATAAAGGCTCCAGCAGTCACCCTTTCCCAAATAAGAAAGGATTTATAGTGCCTCACACAATCCGATCAATAGCATAATCTTCTTTCAAGAACCCAGTGAGGCGCCTGTCTGGACTTAGTGTGATCTGGTTGAAAGAGTTGCACCAAAGCCAGCCCAGTGACCAGCAGGGATCATAGTTGAGTCTTTAATTTTTTAACCAAAACTAAGTGAAATGTATTAATATTTTTTCACTATTAACATAGTTACATGAACAAGCTTCTAAATCAAATTCTCCATGACTCAACCATGTCAGCTTAATAAAATGTAAAATAAACCTCAGCTTAACCAGCAACCTTGTATTCACATCTTTCACAGCTCACCACCTGAGACTAAAGAAACAAAACCTCCTTGGATAAGCCCTGTCATCTCCCAGCGTCATTCCGGGCAGAAGGGAGAGCTCAGGTCTGGTCCCACATCCTCAGGCAGAGCTCACCAGGAGGCAGCAGGGTTGAGACTTGGAGCCCACCAGGGCATCGGAAACTGGAGCTTGCTACCAGGGAGGGTGACATTTGTGGTGGTACTGGAGAGGAGGGCATGTGACAGTGCCACGTCCCAGGGCCTGCTTGTGTACTTCCATAAGCTGGGGGCACAGAGCTGCACAGGCTGCCTCACTGCTGACCCCAGGATCCTTGTCTGCATAAGGCCTCCTGTGTCCCCGGGCCCCTAGTCACAGGCGTGCCGAAGCCCAGCACCTGGAGAGACTGAACTCCTTGCTGGAGAGAATGGGTGCACCTGTACTAGGACCCTGTACACCTGCTGGTCAGCCATAGTCAGATCCAGGACCGGCTCATGGTCCTCAGTGGCAGATAGGGGTCCATATTTCCAGGTCAGGGAGCCACTGTGTCCATAGCTGGACACCCCAGGACAGGCAGTGATGAGTGTGCCCAGGGCTGGGAGTGTACAGGCTGGTGGGGGGGCAGGCCCAGATGTGTGACTGGGATCACCTAGTTCCCTGGTCACATTGAGGCCCAGTGGACACCTGTCCTAGGTCCTGGGATACACTGGTGTCTCTCCAGGAGCACAGACTAACCCAGGCAAGGTCATAGTATTAGGAGGTGGGGACTTTAGGAGATAATCAGGTCATGAGGATGAGGACCCCATGATGGGATTAGTGCCCTTGTAAAGGCATCCCAGAGGCTCTCCTGCTCCTGTGAAGACATGTCCCGGAGCCTCCGTCTGTGAACCAGACCCCACGAGCCCCAGCGCCTTGCCCTCAGACGTCCCAGCCTCGGAAGTACAGAGATCAATCCCACTGTTGATAGGCCACTCACTTGTGGTGACTTGTTAGTGGCCCAAACAGCCCAAGGCCCCAGGAGAGGAGAAAAGGGAGGAGGTGGAAGGGGCAGCAGCCTCCCCTAACTCTCCAGCCCCAGAGGCCCCGCTGGCATTTGTGCCTGAGTCTTGGGACTATCAGTAGCCCTGGGTTCTCCTAGCAAATGTCCTTTATACCCAAGCTCCTTTGAAAGGGTCTCTATTCTGGAAACACAGGAAAGAATTCCCCTCTGACCTGTCACCACGATGGCTGAGTTTCCAAGGCACTCACCACACGCCGGGTGCTGCAAAGGCTGCAAGGGCATCATCACCAAGGCCTTCACAGCTCTGCAGGCACATATCCAGCCCTGGGCCTCAGCAGGGACACATCCTCCCCTGGGCTCAGGCAAGGGACAGGTTCAGACAGGGATAGGCTCACAGACATTAGGTAAGTGGTGGAAGTCACAGTCCTGGTAGTGGAGGAAGCTGGACTCTGTCTCAGCCCAAGCGTCTGGGAGCCCCCACTCTGGACCAGGAGATGTCCTGCTTAACCCTGCCGAGCCTTGCAGGTAGGCCAGTAGGCCCCTTGACCATTGCACCCCGCCATGCCGAGGACTCAGCCCCCACCAGCCTTGCATTCACTCCAACCCATGAGAGGCACATACCATGCTGGGGGCTGCCTGGGCATATGGCCAGACCTTTCCAGGTGGCCCAGGACACATGTGGCACCCTTGGTGCAGTGCACCCTTGTGCCCTGAGGGGCCGTCTTGGGCGTGAGCTGCTCCTGACCCCAAGAACCCCTTAGTTAGAGAAGGAAGGAGGAGCAGCTCCTGCTCCCCAGGCTGTTGTCTGGGCACCAAGGACAGGTGGGGGAGTACTGGCGGGAACTTGGTCCTTTGGGTGGTTGGTGTGGCAGTTTCTCCTTTGAGGGGATGTGCAGGCAGAATGGGGACGGAAGACTCCATTATTGACAAGGAAAAGCACCCCCAGAAAAAGGAAAAATTAAAAACCAAGCTAAGCAAGGCGGAACAAAGGAAAGTCAGCTAGTTAACCTTTAAAACAGTTGCAGCTAAATTTCTTTTCTGAACAAGTTTTCTGCTTTTCCTAGAGCTCTGGTCTATTAGCTTACTAACACCCCTACTGAGTCTATGAGCACTTTGAGGAATAACGGCCACAGAAGATGTGGCATGGCCTGGAAAGATACATTAACCAGGCCGTTTCCTACCCAATAAACAGTCAAAACAAATACCCATGGTAGAGATTTATATTTGGCTGGGGCAGAAATCAAAGGAATGACTTAAAACCTTAAAATGTGGATAGGAGGACTCATATCCCTTATCACAAAGGAAGACCCTCCGTGGTGGTGATGAGAGAAAAATCCCTCTCTCCCACTGATTCTTCAGAGGAGATTGACACCAGTGACATTTTACTCCACAGTGAACTAACAAAATGTAACACCTCGCTAGAAATCTAGGTGTATAACCTCAAACAGGAAACTTCCCCCACAAAAGACTCACATTCCAAATTTCTCAAGGCTACTCAGACCCTTGAAGTTCATGATTATAAAAACAATAGGAACTGATATTCTCGCTCAGAGAAACCACTAATGTCTTTATTCTCTCAGCTTACCCTTTAGACTAATGAGCAAATAACCTTCAATAAAAGCTGAATGGAACTACACTCAGGGCCACCATCAGAACTCCACAAGCGGGCAGTGGCCTTCTGAGTTCCCACCTTTAAAAATCCTATTCTGTGTATCTTGTCTCTTTCTTTCTCTTCATTTCTAACTTTGTGTCTCTTCAGTCGGTCACTGCCAGATCCCCCGGGGCAGGACCTTGACCGGGATGGTCTCTGGTGCCTGTTGTGGCCAAACCCTGCCCTGTAGGAGAGTGAGCACCAGGCCTGTAGGAGCAGTCACAGGTTCTTGAGGAAGGCGCTGGGAGCAGGACAATTTCCTAGCTGGCATGGAGATGTTTTGCAACCTGAAGACAAGCCCTCAAGCAGCAGCGTGCACTAATGAGATCCCTTGCTCATTAGCAAGCAGGTGTTAGACTTTGAACATTTGTGGTGTAACAGGGTGGGAGGCCACCCTGTGGGGAAAGAGCATGTAGCAATCATTAAGCACACAGTCCTTGGACGTGGGCCCCACACCTGTTGTATAAAAGGCCACAGCAGATACTATTCGGGGCGTCTCTGCACCTATGGGAAGTCCACCTCTTGCAAGAATTGTACATCTAATCCATGTCCCAGCTGTTTCCTTCACATGGTGATGGGGTGCCATAGTGACACCAACAAGGGTGATGAGGTGCATAGTGCCACCAACACTGTCCCATTATCCTAGCCCCCTGTAGCAGCCTTGGCTCAGATAGTGTCTGGGTATCAGGGTTCCCAGTGGCCCTCTGGCTTGACAGGTCTCAGGGTATCATGGCCTCTGCTGGCTGTCCTTGCTGGAGACAGAGCTTTGATGGTCAAAGTCACGAATTTAGAATCTGAGATCTGGGGCCATTTGTTTTAAAAGCTCCAAGCTGATGCATCATTGACTATAGGTGAAATGCCTCTATGCCTCTGGCCAAAAAAGCCATTTGAGAGAGAGCAGTGAAAAGACTTTGTGCGGGCATACTTGTGAGAGACTGAGGCAGAATCCCATGTGGCCTGGTTGGCTGTGAGCCTAACATGACCAAGGCTTTGGCTGGAATAGCATTTACTGTGTTAAGGAATTAAGGTTGACTTTATAAGGCCAATAAAAAAGCCCTTTGAAAAACTGGCCAGATACCCATCAGTAACCTTTCCTGATCTGTGGTAAGTGACAAAGGTCACTTGCTGCCAGGTCCAGGAATGGAAATGTGCTCAGGGACCTCAAGAGAAGAGGAATTTACCTAATGCATATGGGTACCTAATGGCACAGATGAAACTTGGGCTGGTGAAAGGTGTTTGAGAAGTCCAGCCTAAAAATTCCTTATAAAAGATTCTAGCAAAACCCCCCCTGACTTAAAGCCTACATGGGAGCAGAGGTTTGCACACAATTCCTATATGCCCAAGAAGTTTCTTTATGCCTTGTTTAAAGATCCGAAGTAACAGCCTCCAAAGGTAAGGCCAGCAAGGGCAGGTATTCAATGTACCTTGTTCCTCCATAGCCTCAGGCTTTGTCAGATAAGAACAAAGAAGTAATGGCTAACAACAAGTTCTCTATTAGTTATGTTAACTTGGGTTATGTTGAAAGGGTTATGTCAAAAGGTGTATGCTGAGTGGATTATTGGAAGCTAATCACAAGGTAGTCACATGATGTTTAAATGGATCAATGAGGTCATTGCTGTATTGTGCACATGTACAAAATTCCCTATAAACCAACCGCAAATAAAGAAGCTCGCCATTTTGCCTGAGCAAGCAGATGGTCACCTTTATTTAAAATGCAATTTCAATAAGCATGCTTATTCTCCATGACATTGCTTTTCTGTAAGACCCTTACAGCAACAATTGACCCTTACCCATCCCAGCCCCTGAATCATGGCCACCTGAAGTGGCACAGCATTGACTACCCAGGCCATCCGCAGGGGACATCCTTGTCTTGTCCACACAGCACCTCCAACCCCACTTGGAACCATAGGCTTCATCCAGCCTCTGGGCCAAGACACAAAAGCAACTGCCCAGGCGGCATTTGCAAGTGCTCACAGGGATGCGAGGCAGGGCCATCAGCCGTGGCCATGAGCTGACCTGGCAGCCTCCTGCCCTCTTATCCCAGGGCCCAGATCTTCCTGAACTCTCATAGGCAGCCAAGGTGGGTGTCAGCCTCTGCACACCTGCCCTCGGTGCTGCCCTGGCTGTGAGATGCGTCTGCTATGGTTGCTTCTGGTAAGGCCTGTCCCTTCCCTTCTGCCCAGCTCAAAAGGCCTGCAGGAGGCTGGTGGGGCACAGCCCAGGCTGGTCCTGAACTCCTAGGGGCCTCAAAACAACACAAAGTGTTGAGAACCGCCAAGGGGAGCCACTGAGCCAGAACCCTGCTGTTGACACTTCAGTGCCTCTGAATCTAAGGCTCCTATGAATGTGCTCATGTCCCCTAATTTACCTACAGCCCAAGGACACAAAGTCATGAGTCAAATGAAGCTCTTGAGACCCTATTTTCCCTTGACTCCAATGTCCTTCCCCCTGGAGCTGGGCAGCTGTGACCATAGGGAGTGAGGGCTTGGCTGGGTCGTCCCCTAGTCCAGGCTAGTGTCCCATGCTGCGGCCATGCAGGAGTCTCCCAGCCAGGCCAGTTCTCCTCCCCACAGTCCCTCTTCTGGTGGGGACTCTGGTCTACTGCGTCACTGAGGGTGTTTGCTCTGATGACTTGACTAACTCAGTCCCAAGGCTCTAAGACTGTGCAAGTGGTCTCATTCCCGTCATAGTGAGCAGGTTTTGCAGGAGGGTCTTTGAAGTTAAGTAAATGTCTGGTTTCTCACCAAACCTGTTGCCAACGCATCTATTTATGTAGGGGAGGACCCCATCTCCCCCGTGGGCCCTGACCCACCACTATTTTTTTTGCTGCTAAGTGCTTCCAGATCTTAGAGGAGGAAGGGGCCATGAGGAAGGGCAGTTTTCCAGGCAGATGAGGGTAGCCGCGGTGGCATCTGGAGCAGAGGGTGCAGGACAGTGCCGTGAGAGATCTCGCCTTTCTGGGGGCTGCTCCAGTCCTGAGTGGCTAGAATTACGGTTGTGCAGGGAAGGGAGGTGGCAAGGGGAGAGCCTGCAGGCCCAGGCTCTGGAGAGGTGTCTATCACACAAACCAGCCCACCCAGGAGAGCACAGCTGCCACCTCACACCTCACTAACACCTTGCTCATGCACACCTCATTCACTCACACCTCATTCACTCACATCTTACTCACACCTCACTCACACCTCATTCACTCATACCTTGCTCACTCACACCTCACTCACTTACACCTCACTCACTCACACCTCATTCACTCACACCTCACTCACAACTCATCCACTCACATCTTACTCACACCTCACTCACACCTCATTCACTTACACCTCACTCACATTTCACTCACACCTTACTCACTCACACCTCACTTACAGCTTATTCACTCACATCTCATTCACACCTCACTCACATCTTACTCACACCTTATTCACTCACACCAGTGCCCGGCGGGAGAAGTAAGTCTTAGTTTCAGGCCCTGAATTTAAAATGAATGAAGCCAAATCCCAAACCCTCCATCCTCCAAAACTGGCTGGCTGTTTGCTGGGGTGACTGTAGCCCCTGGGCATCCTGCACTGAGGTGTGCAGACAGTGTGGGGGAGGCCTCTAGGTCATGTTGCCACCCCTAGCCCTGCACCCCCACATGGCTTCCTCAACCTGTAGCCACAGAGGAGGCCTGGAGGCCACAGATGCCCACGGCAAGAAGCCCCAGGGTGGGAGGGCAGAACCTGACACTCAGGAGCTGAGCAGGGACCCAGAGTGGACATCACTAAAGGGACTGTGTCACCCTCCCCACCCTGAGAGGTCTCAAGGTGACAATCAGACAGCACCTTAGTGTCCTGGGGCTACCTCAAGATGCCACAAACTGGGGCTTTATCCCCTCAGTTGCAGGCAGGGTTTGCTCCCTCTGTGGTCCTCAGGGCAGAGTCCCCTGCCTTCTGGCAGCCCCAGGGGCTTTAGCTTTGGCTCAACCTCCACCTGGCCTCACCTCTGCCTCTGTCTTCATGTGGCCTCCTTCCTATGAGGACACCTGCCATGTTGAATGAAGGGCCCAGCCACTCCAATTCTGCCTCATTTCAGCCTATTTACACTTGTGACAACCCTCCCAAATAACGTGACATGCAGAGGTACCAGGGTGAAGACTCCTACTTATCTCTCCAAGGCACGCGGTTCACCCAGAGCAGAGGAGCTCTTTTCCCAAGGCATGCTTGGCCCCCATCCTTTTGTTCCTGCCCAGGGCCTGGCAGGGGGTGGTGCACAATTACCACTCCTCCCTCCACCCCGTCAGGTAGGTGGTTGGCCTGAGGGCAGGCGAGTGAAGCCCAGCACTCCTAGACCCCCAGCACCTCAGCTTCCACCAGCAGCCCCTTGAGTTCAACAGGAGCTCTGAGCAGTTGGTCATGACACCTGGGTCCAGGCCCTGCTCTGCTCCAGTCAGACACATCCCCAAGCTCTCAGATCAGGCCACACCCAACCTTCCCCTTAAGTCCTCCCCTGCTGCCCAGTCTGAGGACCCAGGGCCACACCAGCATCTGCCCTAAGAGGTAAGGGCGGTTCTGTGGATACGGACACAGTCAAAGTCCCCAGTACAGTTCCTCCTTTAAACTTGAGATAGTTGTTGGCTCACGAACCTATCCTGTCCCAGAGGTCCCAGGTTATTTGTCCATTCGTGGAACTAAACCAGAGTAAGCACTGCCCTGAGCCCTGTGTCCTATGTCCTGTACCCTGTGTCCTATGTTCTGTGTCCTGTGCCCTGTGTCCTATGTCCTATACCCTGTGTCCTATGCTCTGTGTCCTGTGCCCAGTGCTCTATAGCCTGTGTCCTGTCTCCTGTACCCTGTGCTCTGTGCTCAGCCCTGTGTCCTATGTCCTGTACCCTGTGTCCTGTGCTCTGTGTCCTGTGCCTTGTGCCCTGTGCCTTGTGCCCTGTGTCCTGTGCCCTGTGTCTTGTGTCCTGTGCCCTGTGTCCTGTGCCCTGTGTCCTGTTCTGTGTCCTGTGCTCAGCCCTGTGTCCTGTGCTCAGCCCTGTGTCTTGTGTCCTGTGCCTTGTGTCTTGTGCCCTGTGTCCTATGCTCAGCCCTGTGCCCTGTGTCCTGTACTCAGCCCTGTGTCCTATGTCCTGTGCCCTGTGTCCTGTGTTCTGTGGTCAGCCCTGTGTCCTATGTCCTGTGCCCTGTGTCCTATGTTCTGTGTCCTATGCCCTGTGTCTTGTGCCCTGTGCCTTGTGCCCTGTGTCCTGTGCCTTGTGCCCAGTGCCCTGTGTCCTGTGTCCTGTGTCCTGTGCCCTGTGCCCTGTGTCCTATGCCCTGTGTCCTATGTTCTGTGTCCTATGCCCTGTGTCCTGTGCCCTGTGTCCTGTGCCCTGTGCCCTCTGTCCTGTGCCCTGTGTCCTGTGCCCTGTGTCCTGCGCCTTGTGCCCTGTGTCCTGTGTCCTATGCCCTGTGCCCTGTGTCTTGTGCCCTGTGCCCTCTGTCCTGTGCCCTGTGTCCTGTGCCCTGCGCCTTGTGCCCTGTGCCCTGTGTCCTGTGTCCTATGCCCTGTGCCCTGTGTCTTGTGCCCTGTGTCCTGTGCCTTGTGCCCTGTGTCCTGTGCCCTGTGCCTTGTGCCCTCTGTCCTGTGCCCTATGTCTGTCCTGTGTCCTGTGCCCTGTGTCCTGTGCCCTATGCCCTGTGTCCTATGCCTGTGTTGTGTCTCCTTGACTTTGCAGAACTTCCAGAGGCTTGTGTAATGCTCTGCCCAACAAACATCAGAGACTCTGTTTTGTCCATGGCTCATTTTTAAGAAAGGAGGAACCTGTGTGGTGACGTTTCCAGATGAGCCCTGGCCCAGGGCAGGAGACAGCTTGCCTTTTGCTGATGCTCTGACAAGAACAGCATCCCCCACCTCAAACCATGCCCCGGAGTGGCTCTGACTCCCCACATGTCGAGTTGGCTCCCCTCCCTACCCACATATTCTGGTACCACATGCTACAGTGCACCCTGGTGACAGGATGTGGCCTCAGCCCCCGTGCATCACCCCGGCCAGCAGCATGGTGGCCACAGCACATTCTGAAAGGTCCTGCTAGCTTAGCTCTGCCCAGAGGCGACTGCAAACCTCACAGACATTTTCTGCAAGTCCACATTACAGGTCTCTACACATCCCCAAAGCCCATGGCAAGGCCACCACACCAGACCTGGGCAAAGACAACCTGGGCTGAACCAGCTGTCTGTCATAGATTAGGGCTTTGTCCTATTGTTTTATGTTTTATTTTATAAAAGTACCCAGCTGTGTGAACACATTGCTGCTCTCTCTCAAGTGCCGGGGAAGGCGCTGCAGGTTCTGAAACTGAGGCTTCCTGAGTTCAAGGTGAAACTGCCTTTCCACAGCAATCCCATCTGGGGAGTTGATTCTATAAAAGTAAAACCATGAATATAACATACATTCTGAGATGTCTACAGCATCATGGCTTAAGGCATCCAGGTACTTGAAGTCACCTGGGTGTGTACCCACCAGGGGTTTGCTGACAAGGAGCCCGCGCAGTAGAGCAGGGCGCCAACCCAGGCGCCCTCGCAGGGTGTGACCACGGAGTCTGCCAGAGGGTGTGTCCCCACCTGGAAACATTTTTGGTTGTCTTGACTAAGAAGCGCTTCTGATGGGAACACCTGATAGGGTGGAGGGCGGTCGCACCGTGGAGACTGTTCCACCTGATGTTGGCAGTACTGGGCGAGAAGCCCTGTGCTGAGCTATTGTCTATTAGCTGTTAGGAATTTCAGAAGACAGAATCACAGAAAATCTAGTTGTAGATCTAACTGGCTTTTTTCCACTATTCATGGATCAGGGCGGCCACCCACTGGGCAGTGGTGGGATGGTGGGTTTTGTAAGTGGGAACAGGGTGCCAGATAAGAGAAAAGCTGGTTGTTGCCATCAGTTAGATCAGGTTTTTGGAAGGGCTAAAGCAGAGGGGACTCTGCTAGATGGAGAATTTCCTGTTTTCGGGGATAGCTGCCTATCCAGGCATCTGTTAGCGGGACTTCCTCCATGCTCATTCGGGCAGTCTGCGGGGGCCCAGGGCAGGGCTCAGTCCAGAACAACAGCCTCCTGTCATTTTTGTTTAACAGAGAGATGGGTGAATCTAATGGATTAATGTATGGAGTGGGCACGTGTCCAAAATACATCAAGAAATGCGACAGCACAGTTGCAACAAATGGTGTGGCTGAGCCTGGTTTGTTGTTTTTTTTTGAGACAGAGTTTCACTTTCTTGCCCTTGCTAGAGTGCCATGGGGTCACAGCTCACAGCAACCTCAAACTCTTGGGTCCAAGCAATTCTCTTGCCTCAGCCTCTCAAGTAGCTGGGACTACAGGCGCCCATCACAACATCCCACTATTTTTTTGTTTTAGCAGGCTGGGTTGGGTTCAAACCCACCAGCCCTTGAAGCCCTGGTGTATGTGGCCAGAGCTCTACCCACTATGCTACTAAGCCTGGTTTTGTAGGGAAGCAACGTTAACAACACCTTGAGTGCCTGGGGGCAGGGGAGCTTGGGGTGGGGGACCTGGAGCAGAGGGGTCCTGGACATGTAGGGGCCTGGGGAGGTACCTGGGATGGGGGGATCTGGAGGTGGGGAGGCTGGGGTGAGGGGGCCTGGGATGGGGGGCTGGGTTGGGGTGCCTAAGGTAGTGGGGCTGATGATTGGGGGGGTGCCTAGGGTGGGTGGGTGGGGACAGGGCGCCTAGCCAGGCTGGGCCATAGCACCCAGGGTTTGCTCTGAGACTGGAAGTGGGGAGGCTTTTTTCCTTTTCCTCTTTAGAAAAGATCTCAGTTCTCCACGTGTACATGGTCTGAGGCCTGCTGGGGGGTCTGGGGTGGTGGTGGCCCACAGTTCTCAGGAGAAGAGCAGGAGACTGGTTCTGCTTTCAAGGCCAGTGGGCTGGACAGCTGCCCCAGAAGCCACAGAGACGGATTTAGCACGTGCTTCAAAGGCGTCTCCATCCCTTTAACTCTGAGATGCGACTCGCAGCCCAGCTGGGCCCCTGCCCAGTAAGAACTCGGACTCGCCGTCCCAGAGGCTCACAGCTCTGCTTCTCGGGTGGGTCACCAATCTGGGACAACCGGCTACAAGTCAAACAGCCAACCCGCTCTTTTATCTCCCCATTTCTAGCAACACCTGGGAGGGGGGAACCAGAAAGTCTGAGGGAGGAGGGCAGCTGGCAGAGGGATGGCTCTGAGTAGAGAACCTCAAAGTCTGGAGAGCCTGGGGCCCCAGGAGAGCATGACATGGCCACACTGCCCAGACGCCTCAGCCAGGCTGAGAAACACGCTGAGCCCCGGTTCCCATAAATTCAGCTTTTATGTGGCAGTGAATAGGGCAAACAATGGTTCTATTCCAGGCTGCAGAGAACTGGCTCAGCCTGGTCCCTCCTGCAATTAGGGGCCTGAACATGGCAGGGCCTTGGAAGCTCCATTCCTGCCTAGAAGCCTCATAAAGACCAAAGTCTGCTTGGGTTTGGGGGAGGAGATTCCACCATCCCCCCTGGGATCCTTTGCCAACCAGACCCCTCCCCAGCCACAGGAAGAAGTTCTGTGGCATTCCCAGCTGCCTGCAACCCAGATAGGGGTTACCAGCCCATCAGCCCATCACCACGGGCACAGAGTTGGCTCCGGCCCTGGGTCACATATCCCAACTTCCCTCAGGACAGAGCCCCCTCTACCCCTCTCACACCATGGCTCCACCCAGTACTGCAGGCCAGCCCACCCCTGCAGACATCCGGGGCAGGGATCCAGGTGAGGCTTTGGGAGCAGGCACTCACAGGGGTCTCAGCCCCACCCTTCATCCCTGAGTCCAAGGCCTCACCACCCAGTGCCTACTCACACCCTTGCCCACGGGCTCCCACAGCTGGTCTTGGGCAGAAATGCTGCAATCCTGCTCTGCCCCTCCAGTCCCATCCCCACCTGCAGGAGCATGGTGGTCCCCCTGAGACTGCCCCCTGGCCTTCAACCGCACTGGGGTCTCCAAGGAGCAGGTGTCCTATGGCAGACTAGTCTGTGGCCTCAGTTGTCTGGTCTAACCCCAGACCCCAATTTCATAATTTCATGAACTAATTCCTTAAAATAAATGACTCTGTCTCTCTCTTTGCACACACACACACACACACACACACACACTGTGGTTTATGTTTTTGGAGAAGCCTGACATGACATGCCCCTGGTGATGGAAGCCTCTGCAATGGCCCTCAAGGACCTCTGGCTCCTGGTGTCCACACCTTCATGTAACCTCCCACCCCTAAGTGAGGGCAGCGCCTGTGTGATGAGGACAGCAGACTGTCCTCTAGCTCTGCCTCTCTTGCCCATACCTGTGTGAGACATAGAATCAGGAGGCCCAGCTATCTCACTCCTGGACCACTGACCCTAAAACTGTGAGATGACAAATGTCTGTTATCTGAGGTCTGTTGTCTTGAGCCCGTGTCCTCTGGAATAGGTCAGGAATGCACCTGTCACAGGAGCCCTTACCTGTCGGAGTCCTGCTCCCACACTGGTTTCCTTCCCTTCCTGCCCCATGTGTCCATTCATGCTGTGGATTTAACTGAGCTCAGTTCTCGAAGGATCATGACCCTGCAAGGCAATCTACCAAGCTGAGCAGCACCATCTGATGAGATTCTGTCTCTGCATGTTTTTGTTCCCCTGGAGTTAGTTGTTGCCTTCTTTTTATTTAAAAAAAAGTGGATTTGCCACTACTCATGTTCCAAATGCTTTGGCAGAATTCTTGCATGTTGCCAGAACATTTTCAAAGGTTCACACGCAGCAGATAACGTGTCTCTATGTTTTCCTCTGAAGTCACGTTTCTCCAGGCTTGAGGAACACCTGCCACTCTGGGGGCTCCTGTCACCTCTCCTCTGAGTTGTGAAACTTACTTTCTGTACCCCACAGTCCCTCAGGACACCATGTCTCCAAAAAACAGCTCTAATCAAGTCCTCAGAAAGGGAACGTGGGAGATAAAACATTGTGTCCTTGTATATATGAAAATACCCTTATCCTGTCCCAATGACTGGCCATTTCTTGGACTTGCATTATCCTAGGTCTCCCTCAAGTGCCAGGGACTTCCTATGTATCCAGCCGCCCACATGGCCATAGAAAGATCTGATGCCACCTGAATGCCTGTTCCCCTTAGGTGGTTTGCCCTTGCAATTTGGAAACTTGCAGGCTTTTTGTCTCCACTGTCCTGAAATGTCCAAAATTGTGCCTTCGTGTGGGTTCTTGTCCTCCATGGGACAGGGAAGAGTGCACCTGGCCACCACGGGTGCCCTGTTCCTTCTCCACTAGGAGTCTTCTCGAAGTTCCATCATTGCTCTGCTGAATTGAGCCTCTAATGTTCCTGTTTTTCTTGGCATTTTCCATGTTTTGTTTTACAAGAGGTTTCTTTTACTCTATCCTGTCTGCTCACATTGTTAAACTTAGATTGTCATATTTCCTTGTTTCCTAACGCCACTTTTGCTATAACATTCTGTTTAGTTTCATGGGCTTAACATCCATCTCATCCTGATAACACTACCATGTTCTAAGCCTTTCCCTGCTCTCGTAAACGCAGGCTTGCACCCGTGACCTTGCTGGCCTCAGTAACAGCTAATGCCACGTGCCAGGAGCTTTCTGCACATACACCATCATGTTGCTCCTTCCTCAGATGACCACCCTGGGGTGTGTGCCCTGCCCCTCTTGGCCCATCCCAGGCTGGGGCAGGCTCACAGGTGAGGGTTCCCTCAGAGCCTGGGCTGTGACCACTGGCCCTCCTGCCTCGGGTGAGGGCCAGCCTGAGAGACTGAGCCCTTCACTCCTGCATGTCCACCTGGTGTCCCCACACATCAGGTTGGTGGCATAGGTGAACCACTGCATTTGTGCATGGCAAGAGTCCTCAGAGCTCTCCCCCTGAGGCCACACTACCCCACCAGAGCACTTGTCCTTCCATCAGACGGGCTGGGCACAGGCCTAAGCTGTGCACCTGTGGGAGTGTCCCAGGCCTTCCGGAGATGGGAACGATCCTGTCAGGAGCATCAGAGCTGGGAAGGACCTGCTGTGTCCCCCCCGCCCGCCCCTACCGTCTGCCCACACAGAGCATTTGTCACTTGGAAGGGGCGAGAAGCACATGGTGAGACTGCCGTGATGAGGAGCTAATATCTGCGGGGGCTTCCTATGTGCCAGCGACGCCTTCCCGTTAGTCTCCTTCCCAACCCTGGGGACACCGAGGCACAGAGGGGCTAAGTACCTTCTCCAGGGTCCCACAACTAACAAGGGGCAGAGCCAGAAGCCAAGATGCTCTCACTGGACAAGAAACCCACGACCAAGACCAGCTCAGGGGCTGAAGATGCGGCAGCCGGGAGGGGCCTGGCGCGCCTCTGCTGCAGGCCCCAGTCAGAATCCTCCTACCGCCCCTGCGTTCTTGGCACTGGCTCTGGGTGGGCAGGAGAGATGCAGCCTGGGCAGGATGAGCCTGGTCGCTAGGCTCCTGCCTGCCGGACCCCAGAAGCTGGCAAAGATCCGACGATCCTGAACTAGAAATGGCCTGGAGAAGCAGACCAGTACTTCTTCGCCGGCTGAGTTACCCTGGTGGGAGAGGGCACCTCCAGATTGCTCACCCCACGGAGCTTTTCATTTCTCTGTGCCTGTTTCACTGCGAAGTGGAACAGCCTGCACGGCCCCTGGCGCTGCACACGGGACTGGGCGATGCAGCCACACCTGCTTCTGAGGTCCTCCAGCAGGGACTCCCACCGCCCGCCCTCTAAGGTCCCTGACGCGCTGCGCATGCGCCCCACAGGAGCCTCGCAGCCCCGCCCCCCGCCTCATCTGCCGGCTGGACCATTGGAATAGTGCGGACGCGGCCTTGCGCCCCACTGCCCTCTCCTGGTGCCGGCGCGCCAGTGCGCTTCGGTCTCCATTCCGGGAT
This sequence comes from Galagoides demidoff, assembly GCA_963574575.1. NCBI lineage: Eukaryota > Metazoa > Chordata > Mammalia > Primates > Galagidae > Galagoides > Galagoides demidoff. The sequence continues at coordinate 32,354 of CAUYQV010053113.1, read as the reverse complement.
TTCTGGTTTCCCAAACCCCGGATGCTCTGCCCCCGGAAAAACCTTCGCAGGTCTGCCTAGCCCCCTTTTTCCAGGAACCGGAAAGGGGAGAGGGGAAGAAGGTCTCATTCAGTCCATGTGTCTGACTGTCCAGAGGCAGAAATGCAAACCACCAAAGTAGAGCGAAGGGTATGGCAAGGTCTGCGTGCGGGGCAGGGCGTTCTTCGTTAAAAGGAGAGGTTCTAGCACAAGGCAGAGGGCGCTCTCCTTCCCACCGGTAACACCCACCTCCCTCCCGCCCAGCTGCCCACAGCCCTCCAGGATCCTGCATGTCCCTGGTTCTGCCTCCCTGACCAGGGATGTCTCACCGACCAGTTGTCCCTCCCTGCACTGTGGGGTCACTTCTGAGTGGGGCATGTGCATTTGCAGACCTCTACATGCACACACACACCATGAACACATGTTCACACACGTCACACACCACACAAACGCAGACACCTACACACATACACACGCCACGTACATACACATGCACACATCACACACATACACACATGTGCATACGCCTACATGCACACACCATGTACATATGCATGCACGTCACACACCATGCACATGCAGGTTCCTATGTGTACACACATTCCTGCTTGCCCTCCTCAGCACCCCCCACAGTGGCATAATTTGTGTTTCTGTAGCAAGCCCTGAGCCCAACACATGCACACGCACCACACACATGTACAGGCCCACGTACACATGCTGGGACACATACACAAATACACATGCATACACACACCACACACACACACAAATATACACATGCATGCATATGTGCACACATACACACATGGACATGCACACCCACGCTCTCTTGGGTTGGTGTGGTGTCTGAATGCTGCTCTCAGAGCCAGGTGGTCCCCATGTGCAGCCAGGGTTAGGAGCCAGGGCTTTAGGTGGTGGCCCTAAATCGTGACCTTGCATCCACTCAGCATCATGCAGATTTCCAGGTCCTGTGAGCACCTGAATTAGAATTCTGAGGGTGGAGCAGATGGTAATCTGCATTTTAACAGGCCCTCCAGGGACTCAGAGGACAGGTGAGGAGGATGCAGGCCCTTGCTGAGAGCTGCCCACACCTGGATGCTGAAGTGTGCTGGGGACCAGTAGCAGCTTTGGAAGCTTGTTAGAAATGCAGAGTTCCAGGCCCCCCTGCTGAATCAGACCTGCATTTAATAGCTCCCTGGGCGATTCTTAAAGTTTGAAAATCATTGCTCTGGGGGCTCCCACTGAGCTAGAGCAGTACAGCAGGAGGCCAAGTGTGCAAATCTCCTCCTGGTCCTTCCGGGTGGGCTTTGTGCACCAGGGAGAGGCAGCAAGGACTCCTCTACGGCCCTCTGCCTGGGGCCCAGGAAGCTGCATGCCCAGGTCAGCGAGGGATGTGGCCTGAAGAGCTCAGGGAAAGGGGAAGTGTATGGTGGTAGGGGCTGGCAAGGTGGGTAGGGAGGGCCCGGGAGATCTTTCTGGGAGGTAGGACAAAGTGATGGTCTACAGGGAGATATTGGTAGTGTCAGGTTTTGTTCAACCTTTTTCCTTACATGAGAGTAGCAAATTGAGGAAAATACATAAACCCAGAAAGAAGAAAAGGTCTATCTCCCGAGGTCCACTATCCAGCACCCTCACTGCTTTATTACTTCTAGGCCTTTCCTGTGTATGCTCCTTTATTTAAAAGGGAGTTACATGATACAGCACCTGTCTTCACTTTTCCTAACATCCTAGGCTAATTTTCACATTGTCTTCAGACGTGTGGTACTAACAGCACTTTCTGGCGGTCCCTTCACCGTAAGATGCTGGAGTGCAGGTGTGGCAGGGTCCAGACACAGGAGATCCCAGCCCACTGATGACCACAGGGTGTGCGTCTTCAGACCTGTGGGCTGTGTCCCTGCTTGCCCTCCTCAGCACCCCCCACAGTGGCATAATTTGTGTTTCTGTAGCAAGATCTGAGCCCAGCAACACTCCCTGACCCTGTTGGACAAGTGTTGCTGCTGGGGGAGAGGCCCAGGTGGCGAGCACAGTCAGGGTGGAGCATTCCCAGTGGTGGGAGACCAGAAAACCTCAGTGGTCCCATGGTAAAAGGGAAGCTGCAGTCCACCAGATGCAAAAGGGGGTGGAGGATGGGGAGAGCTGAGAAAGGGAAGGAGGGAGGGGGAGGGGGACAAGGCACATGGTACACCTTTTGGGGGCAGGATGCAATTATAAGAGGGTCCTTATCTAACAAAAGCCATCAATGCAACCTGGTTCTGTGTACCCTCAATGAATCCCCAACAATAAAAAAGAGGGAGAGAGCTGCCAAGCCAAGTGCCCATAGAGGGCGCTGTTGCTACGTGGAAATATGGACCATGGAGTGGTTTGGCAGCTCCTCAGCATAATGGAGAATGTGGAAATTCAGAGCTTAAAGTTCCCAGCTCAGGAGGCAGATGAGGAACAAGAAAGTTGCAAGGGGGGCCGAATGTCCCCTCAGAGCTGGGGTTTCAGAGGCCTCTCCCCACCCTAACAGATCGGAGCTCCCTACTCTTACACTGTTGGTGCAAACTGAGGTTCACGCTGAGTGCCTGCTTTCGCTGGCACCAGGCAGAGGGTGCTGTGTGACCCAGCAGCCTTGGGCACTGAGTTTCTGAATGGCTCCCCTGGCCAGCAGCATATCCATGTCCTCACACTCATTGCTCATCGTGTGTCCTGTGGGACTCCCTGGGGGGAGGGGAGACTCTGGCGCCTGGGCCCCCCTTGACCCTGTCCCAGGCACCTTTCCCTCTGCTCTGTACCTTCCGTTGTGATAAATCTGAGCTGTGAGTAAACTGTCCACGGAGTCCTGTGCTGATCATCGGCCTGGGGTGATCTTGGGGACCTTGGACACACTGCCCTAGAGACTCCATCTCCTTCTGTAGCCCCTGAATCCAGATTTCTGAAAAGGGAACCTGAAGCCTAACCTGGCAGCGGGGCTGGATTTAATTGACAACTTCTCTGGGCATCTTTTGTGAAATTTAGGGCACTTGCTTGGGAAAGAATGAGTCCTTTGTCCTTTGGATGGAGACATGTGGGCAGACTGTGATGAAGGTGGGGTCCTCGGACCCTGGGACCACAGGACATGTGGGTGAGGAAGTTCCCAGTGTCCTTCAGATGCCCCAGGGTGACCAGGAACAATGTGGAGAATGCCACCCTGGACATGATCCCTGAATCCAGTGGGGTGACGGGACCCCAAGGGGCAGGGCCACAAGGCTGGCCTTACTGCATAGGCAAGGTATGCACAGGGGCCGTCATGGTCAGGGGTCCATGGCATAATGAGATCAATCCAACCCTTGGAGCTGCTGCTGGTGTCACTGGGGCTGGGACTGTCTCCTTCCCAACCACAGGCTTAGGCTTTTCTTTCTTTCTTTCCTTCCTCCCTCCCCCCCTGCTCTCTTTCTTTCTGCACCCTGTTCCTTGAGCCACAGGCACTGCTCCCCCCACCCCCAGGCCCTTTTCATAGGGAGGAAATCTCTGCCAGCCCCAACATCACACAGAATGTCTCTCCTCAAGGAGGGAAAACTGGGTTTATTTCAAGTACCAACACTGAAATCAGCCCTAAACACTTTAGAAATGGTGTGTGTAAAGATGTTTTTCTCTCCATTTGATCTTTGGATCCGATTTCCAAAGCTGATCCTCTGTGTGTGCCAGCAGGGCACAGAGACCCACAGTCCTCCATGGGGGATGAAATATTCAGTCTGACGGGTCACGCAGGTGACGCTTCCTGCCTCATCTCCAGTCTGGGTATAAAGAGACTCCTGAGAGCCCTGGCAGGCCCATCCAGGCTGGCGGCTGGGCTGAGCGGACAGGGCGCAAGGTAACTCAGAGGGATCAGACGGCACCCTTGGCCAGAGAGGGTGGGAAGTGAGCACAATTTCTTAATAGTGAGAGTTAAATAAGGCCAACTGAGGTGGGGATTTCACCTCTGAAAGATGGTTTAAACCACTGGCATTGGAAGAGCTGTGAAAACAGTAAGAAATTGTCTTTTCCCAGCACTATTTTCCCAAGTGCTGCCCACTTTGGGACTGGGGGAGGGGGCTTGCCTATCCTGGCTTCCTCCTGCTGCAGGTGGACCCGCATGTGCCAGGGGAAGATGGGAGCCTGTGCAACTCTGGGGCTGGCCCTCTGCCTCCTGCTGGGGCCGCTTGCAGGTGAGGACTGCCAGGCGTGGCCCCCAGCAGCCCTCTGTGCCCTTCCCTCCCCTGAGTCCTGCATGTGGTGTGGGGTGGGCCTGGGAGTGACCTGGCTGCCCTTCTCGGGAGCGTGGGCCGACCTCGCTGATGGCTCTTATTTCCCTCTGCAGGGGCCAAGCCTGTACAGGAGCAGGGAGGTATGTTCTTTATTTCCTTCCATTCCTGTCGGTAACTGGTGCTCTGGGAAGGGTGGGGCAGAGCTTACAGGGAGGGCAGTGGCTGCTTTTCCCATGCAGACACATGGGGTGCCGGGCTCAGCTCGGCCTGAGCACATAGTACGTGGCCCTCTCGTCTGGCCTTAAGCTGTCCAGACATAGGGCTGTGAGTCTCTCTGGGCCTGGACCCTGCCCTTGAGCAACCCAAGGACATTCTGTGTAGGAAGGCAGGACCCTGACCACCCTCTGACATTCCCACCCTTAGACCCAGGCCCCAGCCCCCCAGGTCCTCCTACCTGAGTCCTTAATCAGTCTAGAATCATCAGAGCTGTCCTCACCTGTTCTCTGGGACTGGAGCTTGCTCTGAAGTCCCATCAGGAGGTGGCCAGGGCCCCTGAGCCCCACCCCACAGCTCCCTGCCTGCTCAGGACCCCCAGACTAGAACACCCGTGTCCTTCCTCCCCGCCCCAACCCCCAGTTTCCCAGGTCAGATGTCCCTGAAGGCCTAGGTCATTGCCCTACTGATGTTGAGGACATCCCAGGCTGCATCCCTGAGCCAGGAAAGGCCCATCACTGCAGGCACAGCCGGGTACCACCCACTTGCCCTGGGGCCTCCATGGACCCTGTCTCCAGGCAGAACAGGAGGGACAGCCCTGAGGCAGGTGCTATGTGTCTTTCAGACCCTTACGCGGAGCTGCCGGCCATGCCCTACTGGCCTTTCTCCACCTCTGACTTCTGGAACTATGTGGAATACTTTCAGACCCTGGGGGCCTACCCCCAGCTAGAGGACATGGCCCGCACCTTCTTTGCTCACTTCCCCCTGGGGACCACCCTGGGCTTCCATGTCCCCTATCAGGAGGACTGAGCAGCGTCCAGCCTGGGGCCTGCCTTCCCTACCTGTCTGCACTTGGCCAGGCCTTGGGGCAGAACCAGGGTCACCCAGGAGCCACGGTCCTGGAAAGGGGAGAGTTTGGGCCTGGCCTTGCATCAATAAACTGACTGAAGATGCATGAGGAATGCCTGTGGGTTGTCTTTCGAGAAACTGCTGTGCCATTGACTCTACTTGACAAACTGACCTGGTTTGATTGCTTGTGATCACTTACATCTCTGTCCACACACGTGTAGCTCAACCATGCTTGGGGCTAGCCCTTCAGGTGTCACTTTGTCATGTAACTCTCACAGTGCCCAGGGGGTGGCCTGCAAGTCTCCAGATTATGCAAGAGAGGAAACCGAGGCATAGACACCAGGTCACTGCCTGACTTAAGAGCCTACAGCTGGGTAGAAGGGAGATAGATACTGTCCCAGGTGGCCATGCCTAGGCTGGGCAGCCAGCTTCACACCAGAGCGTGCCCAAGAGTAGTACACATGGGCAGCAGAAGTGAGAGGCCCATGTGTGAGGAGCTAGGGCCTGGCGTGCTTGGTCTCCCAGGACAAGGCTTGAGGCTGCTGGAAGGGGGCTTCGTGGGCACTATGAGGGAATGGAGGGTGAGTGGGCAGCATGGACAGAGCCTCAGGGACCATTCTCAACCGTGGGACAGCCTCTGCACAGGTAGTGAGTCCCCAGCCCCCAAAGAATGCAAGTGGACACTGGAGAGCCTCTGCCCTACTAGCTGGGAAGAGCTGGGTTTGGGGACCACTCCTCCCGGTCACCAGCGAGTCCCAGCCTCATGGGTCAGACTTCCACTCGGGCACTTTGGGGTGACGCACATCAGTGTGGGTCAGAAGCTCAGTCACACACCTGGCACTGCTTCTACCTGTATCCTGTGCTGTCCATGCGGCTGGGCGGCCTCTGCCCGGACCACCCCTCTGTCACATCTCAGCTCAGTGCCATCTTCCTGGACCCACATCCATTCCCTAGTGGCCCAACCCCAAGCCAACCTACTTTTAAAACATGTTAAAGAAAAAATTATCCAAAAATTAACTTTCTTTGGTAAAGGGAATGCAGTAGACTTTATTCAGAACCATCATGATAGGCACAGAGACCATGCAGTGGGGTCATGCACTGGGGGCAGAGACTGGGCTCCAGCTCCGGTAGGTGGAAAGCAAAGGGCAGGGAGGGTCTGTGGAGGGAAATCGCTCATACTAACTTCAGGGTTAGGGGGTTCTGGCCAAAGGCAGACAGGATGGTAGACACCACCTGGGCAGATGTTAGGGGAGGGCTAAATGGGGCTCTTTTTTTTTTTTTTAAAGAGGCTCTTAGTCACCCTCTACGCTTGGTAGAGTGCCATGGCGTCACAGCTCACAGCAACCTCTAGCTCTTGTGCTTAGGTGATTCTCTTGCCTCAGCCTCCCAAGCAGCTGGGACTACAGGCACTGGCCACAACGCCCGGCTATTTTTTTTTGTTGTTGTTGTTGTTGCAGTTTGGTCGGGGCTGGGTTTGAACCCACCACCCTAAGTATATGGGCTGGTGCCTACTCACTGAGCCACAGACGCCCCCCTAAACGGGTCTCTTTGATAAACTGGACTTTAAGAAAATGGGCACAGACAGGCTTAGGAGGCGGCTTAGGGGCCTGAGGTTTGGTCAAGCAAAGAATCTTTGACAAAGTCTAGCTCAAGTTCTTCCCTCTCTCCTTCCCTTTTCTTCCTCCCCTCTTTTCTCTCATTCACATGCTTTTAATCATGGCAAACTATGACATAAAATTGACCACTTAACCATTTTTAAGTGGTAGCATCGAGTACACTTGCTTTGTTGTGTAACCATCCCCACCATCAGAAAGTCTTCAGCTTCCCTAAACTGAAGCCCCCTCCCCTCCAAATGCTAACTCCCAATTCCCCCGCACCCCTCTACTATCTGCCCCTGTGATCTCGACAACTCTAGGGGCCTCGCGCAAGTGGAGTCACACGGTGTTGTCTTTTTGTGACAGGTTTATTTTACCTAGCATGGCGTGCTCAAGGCTCGGCTTTGTTACAGCACGTGACAGATTTCCTCCCCATGGAGGGCTCAGTACTATCCATTGTACGGGAAGACCACATTTTGCCTGTCTGTTCGCCCCTCCACGGCCACTGGGCTTGTTCCACCTGCTGGCCACTGTGAGTCTCGCTGCCGCGGACACGGTGTGCTACGCCCCTTCAAGTCTCTGCTTCAACTCTTCTGAAACTGCGGGATCCACAGGCGGTTCCACGTTCAGCTCCGGAGGTGCCTGGAGCGGCTCCTCGCGGCAGCGGCACCGCTGACACCCACCGGCGAGCGGCAGCGCGCGCCTCCGCTTCCCGCCGACGCTCCCTGCCGGGCAGACCCTCGCGCGGCCGGGCCGCCGGGTCGCGTGGACTCCGGCCAGCGCGGTCTCCACCCGCATTTCCCCGACCAACTGCGGCTCTTCCCTCGCTCGCTGGCCTCTGTGAGTCCTGCCAGAAGAAACGTCTGCTCAGGCCCCGGCTGGGTTTTTGTCCGAGTTTTCTGCAGTTCTCCCTGGACTCCGGATGCTGACCCCGTACCAGGGACTTTGCAGGTATTTCCCGCGTTCCTCGGACGCCGGCCGACAGCGACACCACAGAGTCCGCGGTCCTCCGGCGTCTAGACCTGCCGCGGCCGGCGCACCGGAAGCCGCTCCGCGGCCGGAAGTAGTCTTATAGCGCCGCGGGCCGAGATGAAGCCGGCGGTGGACGAGATGTTTCCCGAAGGCGCCGGGCCCTACGTGGACCTGGACGAAGTAAGGCGGCTGGGGGACCGGGGGACAGGGGGGGCCGGGCGGGCGGCTCCTGGAATGGGAGCGAGTCGGAGGAGCTGACGGACAGCGGACCCCTGCGTGCCCATGGACGAGACCTAGGACCCCTCCAGGGATCTGGGGATGAGCAGCGGCCGTACGGCCGGGAAGCGTGTAGCGCCGTCCAGTTTCCGCAGCCTGCGGCGCGAGGGGCCGGGCCGCACGTGCCCACGCACATCCAGGGCGAGGCGTCCCGTGCCCCCAGGGCCCTGCCAAGTCCAGCCTGGCTGGCCGGGGTGCCGGGTCCCAGGCGTGGCAAAGAGCTGTCAGTGCCCCCTCCGGGGCCGCCGGGAGCACGCCTGTAGTGGAATAAGTTGAGTTTATTGCTCCTCTGACGGAGGCATCGCACCCCGGGGAAGCACGGCTTCTCCATGAACAGGAGTTAGGAATGACTGGTCACAGGGTTGGAGCTGTTTAGCCAGGAAAGTGGGCTTTGCTGTGGGCCGACCGCTGTCGGGAAGCGCGGTGGTTCTCTCTGATTGGGCCTCTTCAAGCCTTCTCAGCTAGAACGAAGACTAGAGCAAGGCTGAAAACTGTCCTTTGTAAGGAAACCCCTGCCAGCCATCATAGCTATTTGGAGGCGGTTGGGTGTTGGCATTTTTGTGCTTGGCACAGTGACTTTGTTCTTTTCTGTAATTATACAGGGTCATGAAGAGGTCCGGTTTTGTTGTCCAGACTCCGTCACGGTCACAGAGCAACCATGTCTGATGTGTGGGTGTCCTGTGAGATGGTTTAAATTTGTCGGTGAAACACTACACCCTAGTGGGGTGTCTCAGGCCAGCTCCTGGATGTCAGGGCCTCTTTCTCAAGGCTCAGGGGATACAAAGATGGTCAGATGTAGGCCCTGTCCTTATGAAGGTTCTGGTGTGGCAGAGAGAGGACAGTGGGGAATATGAAGTGTAATTGAGGAGCAGGAAGGGGAGAACCTGCAGGACTTTGGGAGGCTCAGAAGGCTGGAGGACTTGTTGGTGTTTGCCAAGAACATGGGGGTGAGGAGAAAGGCTGGACATGAGCAGAGTCCTGGAGGGTGATGCTGACTGGTGCACCAAGGGAGAGATCATCATGGAGTTTGATTTGGGGGAGCTGGCAGGGCCGCATCCTGGAGACATGCTGGAGTGGGGGTGCTCTGGGCATCCACTCCTGAAGCACCCCCACCATAGCCAGTCTTCTCTGTCCTGTTTTAAAGTTACTGCCTTGGGTGATGTGGACCCACCAGAGGCCTTCAAGGTGGGGAGGGACAGGCTCTGATTTGCTTTGTAGAGTGGTCACTTTGAGAGGTGACCTGTAGGGAGGATTGGGTTTGTTGTGAGAGAGTAGAAAGATGGGAACAGGAACTTGAAGAGGGTCTGAATGAGGCAGATGGAAGTAGGGATGAAGTCACCCCAGCATTTGAGTGTGGATTCTGCATGGCTTGCTGTGGAGATGGGGACAGGGGACGAGGCTGAGCGTCCTGGGTTTTCTCTGAGGTTGCAGAGGGCAGCCATGACAAGGAACAGAGGCAGTGCTCGGCAAGTGCTCAGTCCCCTTCGAGGGCTGGGGATGGTTTGAGCAAGCAGCCTTGGGAACATGAGAGCCAGGGCAACAGTGGGGACCTCTGTGCCATCAGAGGACTCTGCTCCGGTTGTCACTGGGTGACTCTACACTTCATTGAAAATCCTGAGTGCGTCAGATTACCCGCTTTGGTTGTGGTGTGGTTTAGAAAGTCCCACATTGGCAGCTCCCCCAGCACCTCAGGGTCAGGGAAGGGCACTTTCTCAAGAAACATGGTTTAGTTCTCAGAAGAAAGCAGGGAGGAATCCAAAGCAGAGGAACGGCCAGCCTGGGTTGGCACACTTGAGGCCTCTGTGGAGATGTCCAGGAGGGGACTGGGAACCACTTCATGAGGTTTACAAAAATGTAGTGGTGCTTAGGGCAACAGTAGATTTCTTTTTAAAAGGTGAGGAGGAATCAAGGGACAGATGACCTTGAGAGACCCTGAAAATATTTCCTCCAGGGTCCTCCACCCCCAACACCCACACCCACACACACTGTTCCTTTGTAACAAAAATTTTGACTTCAACTTGAGCCCTTTTCCCATCCCCTGACTTCCTGTTCTGGACTCTGCAGTGGGCCTGACCCTCTTCTCTCGGAAGCAGCTAACATAACCATGCCTTTCTGTCCTGCAGGCGGGAGGTAGCACCGGGCTCCTAATGGACTTGGCCGCCAATGAAAAGGCAGTTCATGCAGACTTTTTTAATGGTAAGGATGCAGGGTTGGTGATCTGAATGTTTCTTCCGTAGGTTAGGGCCGCCAAACAAGTTTGTGACATGAATAATTTGGATCAAAGGATGATAAAGCCCAGTGTCAATGTGCCACTGTCAGAATGCAGCATGGTGGTACGTGTGATGGCAGTGGCCATGAGCACTGGACATCAGCCATGCTTCTCAGAAGAAAAGTAGCATGAAATTGCCCGTGTCCTGCATCCCAGTGTCAAACCTGAGCTCTGCCGCAGCGTTGGCACCGCCTTCAGCCTGAGGCTGTAGCAGCCCCAGTCCGGCCACCTGTCTGTGCTCTCATCCTGTGCTCTTCAGATGGTGCCTCACCTGCCTTTGCCCACCATGATTCCTCTGCCCTCAGTGACCTTTGAAGAGTTACAACTGCTTGGGCCCCTGCCTGCCCCATCCCTGAACTCGGGACATAGGACATGTTTCCCTCTCACATCCAAGGGCTTTAATGCTGTTTGCCAAGGACATGCCAAATAAGCAGTCAAGGCTGACCTTATATAAAACACATAAAGTCTTTGGATGGGGGAATTTCTGTTGTTCTCTTGCGGTGTGTTAAGGCCTTCTCCTTTGGTTTATCTTAGTCCTTCCTAAGGGTTCCAAGAAGTAGAAATAGAAGCTGGGCTTCTTACTCAGGAGGAGGAGGACGTGCTTACTTGGGAGAGGTGTGTGTTATTTTTCCCTCTTTTCATCCCCCTGGAATCCTTGGGGCCCTGCAGGAGCTTCTGTAGCCACTGGGATGTCATCCTGCCATGCTGGCTTCTGACTTAGCAAAGGCCCCCTGGAATCTGTGCCTTTATCTGCTGATTGTCAGCCAGTCCTGAGGAAGAAGCCAGGCAGCTGAACTGGGTATAGGCTTTCCGGGGGCCACATCCTGCCTGAACTTTTTGTGCAAGGGTGTTGCCATCAGAGAAAACAAACAGAAAATGGGCTCTGCGGGTGGCCCTGAAGCTGCCTCCTGTGACAGGGCTGTGTGGTCGCTGATGCCAGCACAGTGAGGTGCCGCCCTTCGGAGTCCCTTCATCCCTTGCCAGCCCCTGGGTTCAGAGGTGATGGGCTGTGCCCTCATGCTTGGGTCCCCGTGATTTCTAAGAGCAGCCCTCCAGTTCTGAGGAGAAAGCACCTCTGAGGGGTCCCGGGCCTGACCTGCCAAGTGGGCACCTGGAAATGTGGGCAGCGTAGCTACGCTTCTTCATACCACAGCTGGCAGGGCAGGGACATGGGGGAGCAGCACGGCCCCTCTGTGCACCTGCCAGCCACGTCCACAAGGTATACGCTACCCTGGTTGGGTGGTGGCGTTGCCCACGTACAGGAAGCTGCTTACTGTGAGAGCTGTGTGGGCTTTGTAGGACATTTACCAAGTTCTTTGCTGATCAGATGGGTGGGTTTGATGAGCTGGACAGTGGGATTATAACCACCAGCAAACCTTTTATCTCACTGTGTTCTACAAAATAGCAGCCGGTCTAGGCAAGTCAGCCAGCAGGGACACTGTCATGATGAGCCCTGACATGGGTGGCTGGGACTGTCTCTGGGGACACTTTGCAAGAGAAGATTCTCTGGAGATGACATCAGAGCAGAGGCTCGAAGGGTGTGAGGGGTCATCCAGGGACAGGGACTGGCTGTGCCCAGAGCACAGCATCACACAGTGGTCAGGAGTGGTGGGTGTGGAGCTCCTCAGCGTGGCTGGGACAGCTGGGACCCTCTGCAGTGGCCACAGGTGCACTGGGGTCATGGCCTCCTGCCCGCTCACTCTGCCTAGCCATGAAGTAGTTGAGCATCTTCTAGCATGGTCAGACTACATTTTCAATGCACATGAATGGGTTTTAGATTTTGTCGTCTCCCACTGAGAAAAAAATACTTGACCATGGTAGGGAGTTTGGAAAATATATGAAAGTAAACAGAAGGACCATATGGCCACAACTTTGCCCAAAGTGATGTGTGTTTGCTGTATTTTTTGCAGCAGGAACAGGGCTGAGCTCGTGTTTCTTAAGCCTGAGTGGCCTTCAGGCTCTCTATGGGGAGCGATTTTCATGGGACCGGTCCTCCTGCCTTTCTCCAGCCCACCCCTGTTTTCCCTCTCTGCCCCACCAGGACCCAGCGTGTGCCTTCCGCCCTCCTATGCCGTCCTGAGCAATGGCCTCAGGGCGCACATGCGCAGTTGTAGACACTGACATGTCCAGAGTGCACAGCCCTGGCCATGAGCTGGCTGCCCACATGCTACAGACCACCCCCTACATGTATTTTCTTACGATTGCCTTCTAAATAAAAACAAGGTTAAAAGTACAATCCCAACAGCACTTTCCCCCTTGGGCTAACCATATCTGTGAGCCCTGGTGGATAAAACAGTCTGTCATGGGGAAAGTCTTTTACTTAATTATATTGTCCATTGTTTTCCTGTATATCTTGAACCTCTCTGGAATTAATTTTGAAGTGATATCTTCAGCTGCTTTCCTGACATGCCTCAGTATCATGTGCCTTTGATTATTTACCTAGATTTTGAAGATCTCTTTGATGACGATGATATCCAGTGAGGTGCTGTCCAGCTGCTGGCACGGCCACACCTCTGCCACAGAGCAGTACAGTGGATGCTCTCAAAGGACGGTCTCAAATGGCTGCAGAGAACTTGTGGACATCACTTGGAATCGGGCTGGGTAACCAAGAGAGAGAAGAGCGGTCTTAACCACGTCCATGATGCTGTTAACCTCTAAATATGACTGGCTTTTGTCCTTCAATTAAAGAAAGCTATATGGTGATGTACAGAGTAGTTTTAATTCTTCTATTTCTGAGTGACTCTTAACAGTCCCTAAAGTCTAGAAAATGACATAAAGGCTATGTTAACCAGTTTTCATGAAAATATTTCAAATTGTATATGAAAACACCACTCTGTACCACAGAATTGCATTAATGTACATAGTTATCATTAATAAAATAAAAAAGAAAGAGGAAGAGAAGAAAAATACAGTGAAACAAAAAAAAGTTTAAGAAGTGATAATTATATATAGTAATTCAAATGTGTATGTAGTTGTTGTGGGTTATTAGTACCTATCTGGAACAAAGGGCAGCTGTTGCTTACCTTATTCATATCAAATGACTTGAATAGCAATAAAGGGATGTGTTTATAGAACTAGAGCTGATTTATGTAATTTAGATTTTAATAAAGAAATTTAGGGCTTTTGAAAAAGTTGAACTGCAATTTCTGTAAGAATTTTTTATTTTGTACTGATAATGGAAGTTAAATGGAAATCTAAAGAAAGAATAATAGACATGTCATTAAATATTTGCAGAGAAAAAAATTGTACATATTTTCCCCCTAAGTAAAGTAGAAGTGGATAGATACTGTACTTATTTTATTGTAGTGATATTGTCAAAAATAAGAACATAAGAATTGTGTCTCTGATGAGGCAAGTCAATGAATGAAATCTGTTAAAACAAATTCATATGAGTAAATAGTAATTCAATTTAGGTTTTTATTTTTGTTGTTTTTATTTAAAAGGAGGGAGTTTTTAAAAAAAATGATCACTTGTAGGATTAGCTTTTAAAATTAAGAACAAGAAATATGAAAAGATTAAGTTTTATATGATGAATAATTAGAAGCCTTTGTAAGCTCTCCTGTTGTATGGTTTAAAAATAAAGTTCTGCATCTTTAGTGAGGACTTTTCTAACTGTCCCAACCTTAGTTTTATTATCAACTTTGTGTTGTTTTATTAACAACTTTATTATAGAAATGGTGAGCTCAGCTTTCAGTGCTGTGCCTGATTGGGTAATTCAATTTAGGTTTTTATTTTTGTTGTTATAATTGTTGCAACAATTAGAAGCACAAAAATATAATTTTTGTGTTATAATTGTTGCAACAATTAGAAGCAAAAGCATATTCTCTAATCAGAGATAAGACCTTGTCATTTAGGAAAGTTATAAAAGCCAAAGATTAATTTATACATTAATGTTCTAATGAGGAAAAAATGCAACCCTTTTAATACATAGGTAAACATTGACCAATTTATTAAAATTACTTTAAATTCCTGTCTCATGAGTTCTTAATATCTCGTTACTTCATTTTAAGTGGAAGAAAAAAACCTGCTCTTTAATTAAACTGGACCAGAATTTTAAAAGATAAATAAAAAGTAAATTTTTGTTATGTTTCATGGCTTGAGGGGGTTATGACTAATGGATTTCTAAGCTAATATTTTCTTTTGCAATGGAAAATACACTGAACACATGTTCAGTGATACCATTGATAATATTTGATCCCTCAGTACCTTAAAAGTGTATGGAATATTTATTTTTTTAAGTGGTTAAGATTTTACATTTAAGTCTTTAATCCATCTTGAGTTTTTTTGGGTTTTTTTATAGTAAGAGATAGGGATCCAGTTTCATTCTTCTGCATATGGCTATCCAGTTTTCCCAGCATCATTTATTGAATAGAATGTCCTTTTCCAGTGTATTTTTTTGTCTGCTTTGTAAAAGACCAGTTATTTGTAGGTATACAGGTTTATTGATGAATTCTCTATTCTGTTCATTTGATCTACATGTCCAGTTTTATACTAGTACCATGCTGTTTTGTTTACTATAACCTTGTCATATAATTTAAAGATTTTGTTTTGTATAATGGATTGAAACATTGAAATTTAAAGGTCTTTTTTTTTTTTTCTTGCCAGGGCCAGGTTTGAACCCGCCACCTCCAGTATATGGGGCTGGTGCCCTACTCCGAATTTTAAAGGTCTTTGATGCGAGTTTACCTGAAATTGAAATCATAGTAGTCTTGTGGGAAAATTAAGATTATTTTATTTTTAAAACTGTAAACAAGACTAGGCAAGCTGATGTGCCATGTTTACATTTGACAGATTTTGGCTTATAGAGTTTAAATGCCATACCTATCTCCTGCTGCTCCCAACCCCCAAAAGAAAAAAAGATAGAAAAAATTTTTGTCTCAGACCATCTAACAATTTTTAGAATATAAAAAGATAGTCTGGAATTTGCTCTCCACTAGTCCTTTATAATAATTTTAGAAATTATTTTCATATTAAAACTGCTTTTCTCAGGGATTTTCCTACTATTACTTTAAGATGGTCAATATAAAGCGCACCACAATTTGGCTCACTGATTTGGTGATATAGTAAGAATGGTTCTAAACATTTAAGAATTTCCTTTCATGTTATATGTCAAGGGTTTGCCAGGGAAAATCTTGTTCTTTTTTTGCTGTATAAGCAAAAATCTTATTCTTTTGTGCTGTAGGCATGGTGCAAAAACAAGTAGATCACATTACTTATACTCTCACCTGGTTGAAATATGAAGGTTTTATATAAGATATCTTTCCTGATTATTTAAAGAGTATAATATTTTATAAACTCTAGGAAATACTTTTAAAAATATACATATTTTAAACATTTCTGAAATCAGTATATATTTTATATTCAGCTAATAAGAAAGTTTCATGTTTAATGGTCGAATTACATGGCAGTGTTTCCCCTTTTTATGGTACATAAAATACTTGTATGTTTTAAGATCAGGGACAGATTTGATAAAATATAGTTATGGTGAATATGCATCCTTCTCTTGATTTAGAATATATAGGAGTCTCTCTCTCTTTTGCTTTGGTGATAATGCAGGATTCCCAGCAGATGCCTGAAACCTCAGATAGCACCAAACTCTATATACACAGTTGATTCTTAGAACAACATCAGGTTTAGGAATACTGCTGTCCCCATATACACAGTTAAAAATCTGCATATAATTTCTGACTCCTCCAAAACTTAACTACTAGTAACCTACTGTTGACAAGAAACCTCAGAGATAACATATGCAGGTAACACATACTTTGTGTATTATATATGTGTTATATGATTTATTCTTACAATAAAGTAGTGTACAGGAAGAAAGTTAGTATAATACTATAAAGGGGTTCATTTAGCTCTTTTATTCATGATAAAAAGGTATTTTGCAGAAAGTACAAGGTTTTTGTGCCTGCTGGTATAGCTGTAAGGACAGCTTCCTGATTTTCTTTTCTTTTTTCACAATGGTCTTTATGTTGAATTCATTTATCTTGCAATGGTGTGCAAATGTAGCTGCAGACTTCAGTCTACCACACATATCAGACAATTTAACTCTTTTTGGTAATGTCATGAGTTCACTTCTTGGGAGCACTTTCAACATCACTGGTGATGCTTTTTATGGGACCCATGGTGTTCCTCAGTGTTTGCAGTATTGCACTAAAGATGATGAAAAATGCATGAGAAGTATGAGAGATTAATTTTTACATGATGTGCAATTACTGGAGAGACAAAAAGCTCATGAGGAGATAGTTAGCATTACATGACATTGTAAACCAATATTAACAACACATGAACTCATTGCAATGGCAATAAGAGGTGGCTTATTGTATTATAATAGTATAGGGTTTATGCTACAGTTAATTTTATGAAGTTACGTTCTCATACTGTATCTTTAGATTTGTGTATATTTCTCTCAACTGCAAGTGATGATATGCCATATATAGTCTGTGTTTGTGCATTTTATGATAGTAAATGATAAAGTAGACTGGTTCCTACATATATTTCATATACTTCTGATATGTCTTAAGTTTTTCTTAATTTTTTCAATATTTCTAAGCTATGAAGTTTGTTCAAAATTTTTTTCAAATTGTTACAGATCTTCAAAAATGTTAACAGTGTTATCTATTGAAAAAAATTCACATAAAAGTAGACCTATACTGATCAGACCTATGTCATTCAAGGGTTATCTATACTGTGTTTTGTCCTTTATATACATACATACATACCTATGACAGAATTTAAATTACAAATTAGGCACAGTAAGAAATTAACAGCAATAGTAATAAAATAGAGCAATTATAACAATATGCCAATATCATGACTCTTGTACTTTGGGGCCGTTATCAAGTAAAAGAAGAGTGACTTGAAAGTAAGCATTGTAATATCTTGATAGTTGATCTGATAACTGAGATGACTACTAAGGCTACTAAATAAATTAATGTAGGGGTCCTCAAACTTTTTAAACAGGGGGTCAGTTCACTGTTTCTCAGACCATTGGAGGGCCGGACTGCGGGCCCTGGGACGAGTTGGCTGCTAAGCAGGACAGGCAGCAGTGGCAAAAACACCCCACAGGCCGGATAAATGTCCTAGGCAGGCTGCTTGTGGCCCACGGACTGTAGTTTGAGGACACCTGCCTTAATGTATGCAGCATGGATATGCCAGACAGAGGGATGATTTGACATCCTGAGAAGGATGGAGTGGGACAGCATGGGACTGAGATTTTTTTATGCTAGTCAGAAGGGCACAAAATTTAAAACTTACGAATTGTTTATTTCTGGAACTTTTCATTTAATATTTTTGGACTGTTGTTGACTATGGGTGCCCATGGGTAACTAAAACTGTAGATGGTGAAACTGTGGGTAGAGCAGACTACTGTATTGGTAAATTTTTTTGAAGTAGTCTTCTCATCTATTATGCTTCTTACAGTGTCAGTAGCATGGAGTTTAATATAACTTTTTTTTCCCTCATTGTGGTAAATTATTTTGAATGATTATATACACATTTTCATTATCAGGTTCATATTTTGTGTAAATTGGTGACTTAAAGCTATTCAAAAGGACATTCAGAACCTGATTTGTATACATATTATATTTTATAATGTGTATAATTTGTATACACATTATATTTTACAAAATAATAGTATAATTTAATAGAGGCTATAGATTTTGACATCAAAAACAATGAACCTGATAACAAGTAATTGTCATAACTTTCTAGTATTTAGTTTTTTGCAAAATGATTTTAGTAAAATATATTGTTTTTATTGTATGTATTATTGTTACTTAAGAATAGTTGTCATGGCTCCACCCTGTGTTGGCCGCGTACACTGAGCCTGGCCCAGGCCTGCTAAACAACAATGACAACTGCAACAAAAAAATAGCTAGGTATCATGGTGGGCTCAGGTAGTTGCAGCTATTTGGGAGACTGAGGCAAGAGAATCACTTAAGGCCAAAAGTTTGAGGTTGCTATGAGCTGTGACACCTCTGCACTCTACCAACGGTGATATAGTGAGATTCTGTCCAATAAAAAAAAAGAATAGTTGTCATTAGTTGAGGCAACACTTCTCACTTTGAACCTAATCAATCATTTCCTATCTTTTGTGGCTTTTTGTATTTTTCAAGAATGGCAACAATGGTGTCTCCCATCTCACATGTTCTTCTGCTATGTGACCATGCCAATTTGCCATCAAGAGATGGAATCAAACCTCTCTTTCCTGGAATCTAGCCTGACTTTAATGACTCACTTGTAATCAATAGAATGTAGTGGAAGTGTTGCTATGTGACTTTTGGGGCTGCATCAGAAGAATCCCTGCAACTTCTGCCTTGGTCTCTTGGAATGCTTGCTCTCTGGCTATTTAGTCTTGGGATGTCTTAAAACATATTCACCATTCTGTGATAAGCTCATCCCAACAAAAAGGTTTCAGCCTTCCAGTCATTTGAACCTAGCCTTCTAATTATGTGAGCCTAGGCACTAGCCATCTGGAAGCTCCCAGCTATTTGAGTCTTTGCAACTGATGTCCAGATATTAGTCTGCAGAGACAGCCATTGCCACTATTCACTGTCCAAAGTCCTGAACTAGAGAACCCATGAACTTATATAATAAAAGATTGTTATTTTTTCTGCCACTGAGTTTGGGGTGGTTTGTTATACAACAGTAGGTAATCAGTAAGGTACTGCTGTAACAAAACCTAAAAAAGTACATGGGACCAGCTGATGGGTGGAAAAGACTTGAGGAGGCCTGGAAAGTTAATGAGGACTGAAAGAAAGTGATGACAATGTTATTTGAAACTGTAAGATCTTTGTTATGTAGTTTGGCAATACTGTCACCTGGGGACAGTAGAAAATGAACCAATGGGCCACAATGATGAATTTGGGAAAGGAGATTTCCAAGCAGAATGTTTAAACTGTCAACTGTTTCTTTTAGCTCTATCTCATGAGATATGCACAGAGAGAACTGAGCTAAAAAAAGGAATTCTTATATCCAAGCAAAGGGTTCTTAAGGAAAGAAAGGGCCTCAGAAGGAAGATCAAATTCAGAGCAGAGTTAGGGAAATGTGGTCTTGGGGTAAAGATAAAACTAAAGGATAATTACAAAGCTTTGTTAAGTCTTAGAGGTGGTGCTTCCTAGTGGCTTATAACCATATAAAAGCCTTCCAAATATCTTTAGGGTATGTCTACTAGTTCTCTCTATTAAACCAAAGGGCTTCTAAGAATTTTACAGGCTTTATTCCACAGCAGCTTCACAAAGAGCCCAAGGCAGAGAAGGACTTCTGCCTGAATTAGTAGATTTATAAATTTATACTTGGAAACATGTAAAGATTTTTAAAGAATTTTATCAACCTGGATTGAGAATGACTAAGACAACACAAAGTGAAAAGAACCTTTTGGATCCCTGAACTTCTATAGGTAAGAAACAAACTGAGAAGACTCAGTTGCAAACATGGGAAAGCAGGACTCAGGTGGTGAGCAAGGGGCTAATGAACAGGACCTACAACACAGAGAAATACTCCACGTAGTAGGATCAAGATATTGGTGATATGTACCCCACAAACTTATTTTGGACAGTTACATGCCTTCAATTTCTTACCCCCCTACTGTATTAAATGGACTGTCTATTGTGATTATTGTATCCCTGAGTATTGTGGATGTGTGGGAGGCAGATAATTTGTCTCTATAGTTGGCAGATCTTCAGAGTAAGATGAATGGTCCTTAGGCATGAAGTTAATTTGAATCTCAACTTGATATCAGTGTTTAGATCTTGGACTTTGAACTAATGCTGTAATTAGGAAGAGACTTTGGTGATTGTGGGGAAGGGAATAAGTCTGCTTTGTATTGGGATGGATATGAATTATTGTTATCATGACACATATTGTACCAGATTTTTTAATTAAACTTTTTACTTTGAGATAAGTGTAGACTCACTTTAAGAAAAATTGCAGAGAGATTCCATGTGCCCTTTGCCTAGTTTTTCCCATGATAAAATCTTGTAAAACTAGTATAATAAGTATACCAGAGTATTGACCTTGATAAAATCTACTGATCGTATTCAGATTTTCCCGGGTTTACTTATACTTGTAGATATGTGTTTAGCTTTTTTAACCACAGGGATCCTTCCTGTTTCTCTTTTATATCTACAGCCTCATCAGTCCATTTCTAACACCTTCTAGATTGATTTTTATTATAGTATTAGCTTACATTATAAATGCAGGTATACTTAGAAAAAACTGATATTGTATTATATATAGGATTGTTTATTAAATTGAAATCATGGAAACTACCAACAAAGTCCTCCATTTAGAGATGTATAATGGCTGACTTTTCCAAATTCACAATTTATCTGCTCATAAAATTAACATCTATTATATTGTTAAAGACCATTTTTAATTTAGCTTACTACATTTCACTGCTATCCAGGATGCTTTAAAGTTCTTCTATAAGTACTTTATCTACATGTGGTCAATTCTGTAGACTGTGTAATAGTGTATGCACTTTTGTATTAAAAAAAAGTATACCCTAAATGGTGAGTTTTTTAATTCTCTTTTATCATATTCACTCAAAAGTAACCAAGTACAAATGGTTAAAAGGAAGGCATTCCTAAAGAAAGAATTGCCTTTCTGTGCTACTTTAATATTTATTCTTTGTTATTTTATTGCTATAGTAAGAAAACAGGCAAAATAATTTATAAGGAATTTAGTGTTTTTTCTTTAGATGGTTTTTTCTTTTAGAATTTTTGATTACCAAATTATTTCTGGCCTCTTCCCTCCCCCCCCTTTTTTGGTTTCTCTTATATTTTCAGTTGTTTTTTACAGTCTTTCCATGTGTTTCTGAATTATTTGTCACAATGCCATAATTACTGTGGAACATTGATGTGAATTTTATATTTTAAGTAGGATTCATCCAGGAGTACTAAATTTGTAGTACTTTATATGATATATGGATAGAAATTTCTAAAAATTATTAGTACAGGTGATTTATCTTATTTCTAGCATTTAATCTACATCTTCTGTTATTTTTAACTAGATGCATACTATCTCAACCCCCCATTTTTTTATTTAGCTCTTTCATTAATCAAAATACATTATTGACCTTGCCAGGCATAAGCTTTGATGCTGAAAATCTATACATTAAAGCGAGATCCAACCCTTAAAGATCTCTGTCTGATAGGGAGACAAATTAACAGGTGATTACATAAAATGTCCTCTATAGCAAAATAAAAGAGCATATTATGGAATTTTTGGCAGGGGCCAGAGGGGCATTAAACTTAGCCTACAGAGGTAAGGGGAGGCTTCCAGGAGGAGCTCAGGAGGAATTTAGAATGTATTAAGCTTCATGAACACAGAAACGTTGACACCCTCTTCCCCAGCATCTTCATTACATACTATAATACCCAGAATACAGTGGGCCCTCCATACATGTTTAAGAATTTCTGAAAAAGCAGTGATATCTGAACTGAATCTTGAAGGAGTGTTTTAGAGTCAGTTGAGTGAAAGAACACTGTTTTACACAGAGGGAGCTGTATGTGCAAAGGCTCATGTCCTTGGTAAAAATCCCTTTTGAGCCTGAGACTGAGACATCACCAAGGACGATCTCAAAATCAAACCCCACCCCTCCTTCCCTCTCCATCTCTGTCAGTCTCTCTCTCTCTCATACCAAGAAACTGTGCCAGTCTACTGTTTCTAAGCAAATTACTGCTCAGATCTCTGTGACCCATCTCAGAAATTTGACAATAAAACATATAATATTTTAAAAACATGTGTGAAAAGACTCTCTTGGGCTAAAACTTATACTTTTTTTGTTAAAGATGTTTCTGTTGAAAATAGGGGAAATAGAAATTTGCTCTTTTTGGAGCTGAATAACACAAGAATGATATGATTGGATTCATCATTAAATCTTAACTCATAGTGTTAAGGGAATTGTGGTTGGCTATCATTATTAGCCTACAGTTTTTGGCCTGGAGGAAAAAAGTTGGACATTCTTTATCCTTCCCAGTGGTCCCACTGGCCGAGGCTCAACTTCAACTATCAAGTATTCCGTTTCCCATAAATCTCCAAATGCCAATTGCGCTGTGGAGTTCTGAGCTTTTAGATAATTTAATACTGTTATCTTTCTAAGAAGAATAAAAGCAGTGATGATAATATCTGGTTAGTGCTTAGTACCACATTGGGGAATAAAGGCAGACTCCGTTTTCTTTGCATTTTTTGTTTTTTTTGGTTTTTTTGGTAGAGACAAGAGTCTTACTTTATTGCCCTTGGTAGAGTGCTATGGCGTCACACAGCTACTGCAACCTCCAACTCCTGGGCTTAGACGATTCTCCTGTCTCAGCCTCCTGAGTAGCTGGGACCACAGGCGCCTGCCACAATGCCCAGCTATTCTTTGCTGTAGTTTGGCTGGGGCTGGGTTTGAACCTGCCACCCTTGGCATATGGAGCCAGTGCCCTACCCACTGAGCCACAGGGCCGCCCTCTTTGCATTTTTCATGGGGTAGGGTTAACAGTTTTTGTAATTAAAAAATAAAGTAGGAGTCAGTCCTAGAAGGAAGCATTTCTAATGTTGGTAAATCATAAACTAGTCTACAAGTAATACTAAGTATGACATTTAAGAAATTTCTTATAACTTGATATGGCTAGAACAAAGGTAAGCAGGAGAATCCTGTGAGATAAGACTGGATGAGTAGGCAGGGACAAGATCAGAGAGGATCTGAAGACTCAATTAAGAAGTTTTGATTTTCTCTGAGGGCAAATTGGTGCCAATAGGGATTTTGACTTTACATGATCTGATTTGTAAGTTCACTCAAGTGTCAATATGAAGGGTGGGTTGGGGGAAGCATAACTGGAGATAAGGATACATAGACCATTATTCTACTTACTGTGTCTATGTAACAAATTACCCCCAAACAGTGATGGTACAGAGTAATCATTTATTATGTTCATGTGTTTTTTGGTTCAGTAATTCGACAGGGTATAGTGGGGTGGTTTATCTCTGCCCTATGATATTTGATATCTCTGTATTTCTTCTACATTTTTGAAAGATGTTTTCCCTTGGTACAGAATTCTCAATTGACTTTTTAATTTTATTTTCAGCACTTTAAAGGTATCAATTTATTGTGTTTGGAATGGCAAATTCTATGATGTATTTGTTGTTAATTCCTGTCATTGTTCCTCTGTATGTAATATGCTTCTTTAAAAACAATTCTGGATGCCATAAAGATTTTCTTTTTCTCTGGGATTTGACTATGATGTGGCTAGGTGTGATTCTTTTTTCACTGATATTATCAGGGCAGGTTGGATCTGGTTTTTGTTTTTTATTAATTTTGGAAAATTCTCAGCTACAATGTTGTCACATATTTTCTGGTCCTCTTCTTTCTCCCCTCTGTTAATTTTTATTTACAGTTACGTTAGACTGAGATTGTACTGTAACTCTTTGATAATCTGTTCTCTTTTTTAATTCCTACTTTTTCCTTTGTGTTTCAGTCTGAGTACTTTTTATTGACCTGTTTTCAGGTGCACTGATGTTTTCCTCACTGTAGTCTGTACCAATGAGTTTGTCAATGAGTCTTCATCTCTGATACTGAGGATTTTATTACTAGCATTTCAATTTGATTTTTTCTTTCATAGTATCCATTTCTCTGCTGAAGTTTCCCATTTGTTAGCCTTTTCTATTAGAACTTTTAGTATATCAGTCACAGATATTTTCAATTTCCTGTCTGATAGTTCCAATAACTCTGTCAAAGCAGTATTTATTTCTCTTTGTTGACAGGATGTAGTCCTTATTTCATATTTTTCTTGGTAAGTCTTGTATCTCTTGGTTGGTTGAAAGCTAAACATCTTTTCTAGGATATTAGAAACTAAGGCAATCTTTATTTATGCCTAGAAATTGGTGGGCCTCTTCTTTTTTTTGTTCTTTAATGTGAGGAGAAAAGTTAATCTAGTCAGAGGTTGACATGGACTTAGGTTTTGTTGTTACTTTGGTATCAGTGACCGCAGGCTTCAAATTTCTCTAGCACTGTTTCGAATGCTGAAGCTGGTTGCTTGAGGGTTTGAACAATGTCTGATCTGGTCTTTCTTGAGTTCCAAGTCTTCGATTTGCTTCTGAACATTACAAGGGTTTTTTGGTACTGTCTTACACTGAGAAGGGACACAAAAAAATGGGGTTCAAGGGGGTTTAGAGGAAAGACTGGCCTACTGAACAAGGAAGTCTGAAGGACCCATAAGAATGTGGGTATGAGGTAACCGAGGTAACCTAGGTAACCAATGATCAATAGAGAGAGATAGTAATTCAATAGAAAAGAGCAGTAATTCCTGGAGGTGCAGAGAGGCCAATGAAAGACAAATAATTTCAAGTGGAGAGGAAGAGGTTTTACGCCTGTGCATGGCCTTTGCATCTCCGGCTCTCTTACCTCTTTCATGAGAGGGACCCACTTCCAACTCTCTTTGGGAGAGCTCTAAACTTTCCATTTGTTCTTAGATAAAATTTCTCTTTGTTACCCTGAAACTTCTGCAAGTTACATTTACTTTCTATTTGAGCTGCTCCAGTTTTATTTTCTGTTTCATTAGTTTTTGCTTTCAATAACTACCATATCTTGGTTGAACTTTCTATTAGTAGAGTAATCAAACCAGATCAACTGGGTTCAGGGAACAAGGACCACTGACCCCCAACACACACCTCCCTCTGAAGTTGAATGCTTTCCTTTACATTTGATTCTTGCTAGCCTGGTATTGTAGGACAAGGCATAACATTCTCTGTTGGTACACAAGGATTGCATAGCCAAGGATTGGCTCTCAGGGTGTCACATTCTTAGACATTCAAGACCTTTTCCACCACTGTCCTATCCCAGTTCAGGATGTTTTTCTACCTCTCTCCTGTGGTTGGAGAGTTTTTCCCTATTCTCTTCCCCCAGCTTTAATGTGTCTTAACCTGTGCCCTGAAGTATTTCAGGTTTTTTTGCTCTTCTTTAGGTGGCTTAAGGGTTTTTGTGTCTCAGGAAAAAGAGACTAGATGGAGCCTTGTGCATTCCTCACAATGGCTGCTTTTCCTCCCCCATAGATCTGCTCCTTGGGGGCTGAGGGTGGGCTCTTCCCAGTTTCTTTCTGTCCTCTGATTTTTCTTGTGAGCACCTTGTGAGGTGTGAGGTAAAGAGCCTCTGAGTGAATGAGCATCCCCTGCTATTTCTGGCTCCCAGGGATTCTGTATTCTCATGCTAGCTCATTCTCAGCCTTTAGCAATTTGTTAAGGTTTTAGCTGAGTTCTTGCCAGCTTGTATTCCATCTGGTATCAGCTTCAGATAATCAACTGCTCATGTCATGTTTTTCCTTGGATCTGTCTGTCTTTACTAAGATGAGATCTCTGATGGGGTTAAGAAAATTTAAGATTTTCTTAGATAAACAGCCTTCTTTTTTGTTATAAGGTTGAGAGCCATGTTGCTTTAAGCTTTTTGCCTCTTACACGGAAAGCATCTGAGTGAACTGCTCAATATATAACACCATTAAACAGTGTTGCTTATTGGGTTATACATTTGACACGAAAGGTCTGCAATTCCCATAGTGGCTTTCTTTCTGATAAATTCTTTTAAAATCTCCAACTACATCAACAATTCTACTTTCCAACATACCCCTCCCAACCCCAAACATATCTTTAAGGTTCATGTAATGTACATATATGAGAGACATGGTTTCAAATACACTAGTGGAGAAAGGAAATTCCATTTTTAAGAATTAGAAAAGTCTATGTTGTGATGTGCTCATGTGTATACCCCCAAAGTGTGTGTTGAGAACATAATCCCCAACACAACAGTGTTGTGAAGTGTTTAGTCATGAGGTGAAGCTCTCATGAATGGATTAATGCTGATTATTAAAGGGCTTGAGGCTGCCAGTTTGCTCTGCCCTCTCTCATGTCCATGTAATGCCTTCTTCTGTATTGTATACCAACAAGAAGCCCTCACCAGATGTAGCCCCTCAATCTTGGGCTTTTAGCCTCCGCAACTACTAGCTAAATAAATTTCTTTTCTTTATAAATTAACAGTTTCTGGCATTCTGTTATAGTAGCGCAAAATGGACTAAGATGTAGTGTTACCTCTTTTACTAAAGATTTATCCAGAACAGTGATTTTCAACTGGAGTGCCATGAAAAAATTTAAAGATAATTAATTAAATTATTTCTGAAAGAAGTTCAAAACACAGTAAATATATTCATTTTTTTTTACTCTTTTTTTTGGATCGATATAATTTAAGTGAGCCATAAAAGTTTCAACCACAGGTTCAAGTGTGCTGTGAGATTAAAAAAAGATTGAAGAACACTGATCCATGTATCTAGTGGAACCTCTTTTTTTCTTCCCACTTTAAAAAAGGGGAACCCAAGGTCTTCACTCCTGAAGGGTTGTTGTAGGGATCAGATGAGATATCCTGTGTTATGAAACTCTGAAAATGTTAAACAAATTGTGATTTTTAAAGTTATCCTTTCTCTATATACGTTTTGGGTAAAAATCCATTTATTTTTGGCAAGATTAAGTGGACTGGTTATAATCTATCTGACTTCTTATTTGAGATTTATCTAAAGAACTTTTATTATAGGTTTAATGTCTCTCAGTAAGGGCTTTAATTTTTTCTTTTTTTCTTTTTTTGGTTTATCTAACTTCTAATTTGACCCTCTCATGCTCTACTTCATAGACTTCCCTGTTTTTCTTTTGTGGGTAGATTTTTCTCATTTCATAATATGTCTTTTTTACCTTTAAAGATCTCTTCTACTTTATTAGTTTCCCTTGTAAGAGTTGATTTCTACTTTGATATTATTTAAGTTCTGATGTTTTATATATGATTCTCATTTCTTTTTTTGTTTCTGATAAATTTGTTGTAAAGTTTGCAGGTATCTTGTCATTAATTTTTTTTTAAAGAAAGTTTTTTTCCCCAAGATAACATTTATTCATAAGTTTTTTAAAATGTGGTGATTCTGTAGCTGTTTTATGAGAACGTTGAGCTGAGTTATTTACTGAGTTTTCCCCCAGTTGTGCTTAACACTCATCTAATTCTTTTATCAGATATAAACAGACATAACACTACCTGCAATAAGTATCCAACCTTTTTATATAAACGATTGTTAAACATAAAAAAAGATAATATGAACATCTTGCCTGAACCTCATAACCTTTGCTCCTATTTGGAATAATGATAAGAACATATGCTTTAAAATCATGAAGACCTGGGTTCAGGTATCATTTCTGAAATTTAGTAGTAATTTGGGGCAAGTTACTTTCTCAGTTTGTTTCATTGTCTATGAAATAAAAATAATACCTATTTAGTAAAATCATTGTGATATATATCATTATATATGAAATAAGTGTATGAAATGCCTGGAACATGGTGTAGGATGTCAATAATTATCTTTCATCAGGAGTTAATTGCCAAGATTTTCTGTACCAGTATGGTGGCAAGCACAAAGAGTGACTAGGCTTAATATCTCGATCTACCACTGTCTTCACAGAAATGTTACGCTCTAGGTTTCCTCCTTTACCTAACTCATATCAGGTTTTCTTTTTTTACCCTATATGCTTTTCCCAAATCAGATCTCAGTTTATTCTATTTCAAGCATTTTTTCCCCTCATATGTGCATGCTGACATCCTATTTAACTTTTCTTCTTTTCTAAATGTGGCTTAGCTGTTATGGCAAAATCTTTCTCTTTTGTTCACCCTTTTATGTACAAAGAGCCTCAAAGAACCCCAATGAGAAAGAAAAGACTCAGAATACTGTACTAGTTTACTCATACTGAGGGTGGAATATTCATACATTTAATGGAAACAAGACAAAATATAGTAAGAGCCTGTGTCTGAGTTCTCCAAGACCATCCCTAGATTCAGGGATTTGTTATAAGGACTTACAGAGCCCATAACGTTAGGTTATATTGGGCAAAGGATACAAAATTTCAGTTAAAATGGAGGAATAATTTCAGTTAGACTGGCAGAATACCTTCAGGAACTCTTCTGTACAATATGGTGAGTATATTTAATAACAATGTATTACATATTTGAAAATAGATTCTAAGTGTTCTTACCACAAAAAAAGTATGTAAGGTAATGGACGTGTTCTTTGATTTAGCTATTCCACGATGTATGCATATATCAAAACATGTTGTATGCCATAAATACATACATTTTTTTATTTCTCAATTAAAATTTGTTTTGTTTTTACTAAAATTTTTTATATACTTTATGCAACAACCTAGAATCTTGAAAAATTTTTATAACACATTTTCTTTTATAAAATTTCATTCCAAATTCAAACAACTGATTTGCAAATGAAATTTTGAATAAAATCTAGATTTAGGATTATCTTATTCAATATGCAGAGAAGGAAGAAATGAGAATAGACAGGATTTATACTAGAGAAGACTTTCAGGAGGAAACTAGAGTTGAATTTAAAGATGGGTAATGTAAGGAGTGATAGGAAAAAAAGGACAAAGGATATGCTTGGGAAACAGGGTAGCATGACAAAGGGAGGACTAGGTAAGTGGTTTGGCTGGAGGGGAGAAATAACTGTACATTAGTACTCTGAAGCAAATGTAAACGTTTTTGTACCAGTGTTGTTGAGACTCAAATGCCTGACCCATATATTTTCTGCTTTTGTGGATTCTGAAACTATTTATAGGAAGACCTACTTTTCTTATGTAACAGTTTATATGAGGTGTATTAGAAGTTCCCCCTTTTTTATATTTCTTCACCTTAAACCACTCAATTCACACAGGATTAAGTGAGATGATATTGTGAAAAACATTGTGAAGATTAAGTGAGATAATATATGTGACAAAGCTATAGAAAAGTACTTAAAGCCATAATTTTAAAAAATTATAACCATCTTACCATACTGAGCTAGGATAGGCGTATACTTGTGTGTATGGAATTTCTGCACATAGTCATATCATATAGTTTCCTCAGTTTGCTTTTACCTATTATTCTCCCACTTTACTGAATCTTCATAGGAAAAAGCTGTCTAACTGATAAACATAATAGTTCTCTTTTTTTTTTTGTAGTTCTCCTATTTTATAGGTTAGACTTCTAGCATTTATTTATACCTGTGTTGTTTTTGATTTTCCAGCTTCTTACGTATCACATAAGGTACTCCTTTGGCCTTTGTTTTCTGTAATACCACTGAATAATTGGGAGAGCAACTTTTATAAGAATGAATCTGCTGTACTTTATTTTCTTGCAACATTTTTAAAATTAAAATTGAAGTTAAAAAGTTGTCAGATTCAGGATAGCAAAGCTTTGTTACTTAACTTCTTTGTATTTATAAGAGGTGAAAGTTATTTTATGAGTGTGTCTAACCTTTACCATAAAGGTGTCTAACATATTTTAAGTATGTATAAGTATTTGTCTTTATATGAAAAATTAGGTATAATTTTTAATTCTTTCAAGGATAATATATATTGTAATAACTATTAGAAACTCAGCTAAATAATTATTATCTGATAAAAAAACAAACTATTGGAAAACATCTAGACGAAACATTAAACATTTTAGATCAGATTTCAGTATTTCACTAAAAAAAACCCCACATATGTGTTAATGAACAGATTTATGATCAGTTGATTTAATCTCTTTTTTGCAGATTTATGGTGTATACAGAAACATCTTTAAAGCTTATGAAGTGACATATCGCGTTGTTATACTTGTTAACTGTGATTAATCTCTATCAAAATAGTTTTTGAGAAACAACTGTAATATAGTTCCTATATTTGGAAATACTATAAATATAAAATATAAGTATATTTGAAAAGATCTATATGTTAAAAGAAGTTAATAATTTCACTGATTATGATATGTGTCTAATTCTCAGATTTCAGTAATTATTACAGAATTTTTCCTTAGATTTGTGTCATAATATGTCTTTTACAAATGAGAAATACATGTTAGAAAGTAAATTTTACTGTATAGCACAAGTCCAATTCTAAAAGTGAGTTTGAATGATGGGTTCAGTGTATATTTTCAGAAGACTGCTTCCTTACTGTGAATTTATGAGAATACTTACTGAATTAGTTAATTTTTAAAGACATGATTAAAATGCAAAAGTATCATCTTTTGTATCCTGAAATTTTAAAAGCATGTATTATATAAAAATAAAGCAAACTTAACTATTTTATTTATTTCACATTTATTATTTCTTTAAAGTTTATTAAAAGGAAAAAATAATAGCAGCTCATAAATGTCAATTCCAAACATAGAGGAATACTTTTTGTTCTGTAAAGATGGCATTTCTTAGACAAAACAACCAGAGCTTTAACCTAATACTTAGACAAACTGAGCTTATACACCAAGGGAAAAGCTGTTTACTTTGAGGCTCAGTTTGTTAAGAAGTCTTTTGAAAAACTGAGTAAAAGCAAAAGGCCTTAGCTTAGATAGAACTTGGTAGTAATGATAAAGGCATTTCTATATTTTTAATTTAGTAAGCTTAAAGTCTAAATTTCTGGATTTCTTACTTTTTTTAGTTACGGTTACAATTAGAATTTATAGCTAGAATAAAGTTTAAGTTAATCAAGGCATTTCTTTCTGAAACAATTGTGTGATCTACTGTGTTTTTCTACACATATTTTGCTTAAAAGTAGTGAGTCACATGGAAAGTATTAAGGAGGCATGACACAGAGGCTCCATTATGAGAATAAGACTATCTTTCCTAGCTTTTCCTGTAAAATATAAGATTGATTTTATCTCTTAAACTCATATACTTGAAATAATTATTGTACTATGCTCAGTTTTAAGCATAGTACAATAAGGAATTACAAGTAATAGATTCTTTCAGAAAAAATATTTTCCTCTGTTTTTTATGAGGAAAAGTCATCATTTTTTCTTTCTACCATTTGTAAAAGATTGAAATAGAATTTTTAAATTTAAAGTTACTCTTGTTCTTATTGGATCTTCCCTTTTGACTCTGCAGGTTTCTGTTAACATGATACAACCTCCACAAAACTGTAAGGAA
This sequence comes from Galagoides demidoff, assembly GCA_963574575.1. Taxonomy (NCBI): domain Eukaryota; kingdom Metazoa; phylum Chordata; class Mammalia; order Primates; family Galagidae; genus Galagoides; species Galagoides demidoff. Next base: position 1,003 of record CAUYQV010053113.1, on the reverse strand, counting down.
TAAAGTACCAGATTTTTAGAGTTAAGAGTGACTTTTTGGATCATCTGGTCAAACACCTTCATTTTACATTGAATCTTCTCTCCATCCTGTTGCCTCTTTAATACTGCAACATATCCTTGGGGATTATATGCTCATGGTTACTTTCAATTTAGAATTTGTGACCCATAAAGTCTCTTGATCTTACAGCACATCTTGCCCAGTAATCTTTTGTTCTGTGTTCCTCGGAGATCTAGGTGATAAAAGTTTGAATTATAATCAATTGGTACCTGTTGATAGAATATGATATGTAGAGTACTATATAGAATGAGTAAAGATTATATATACATATATAAAATATTTAATCATTTTATGTCTTTAACATAGAATACTATGATAATAGTGGATCCAGAATCTAAGCATTATGAAAATCAGCATTTGGTGCTAACATATGGTGTCATTGTATGTCCTTGCCTTCTATTAGAAAAACACTTTTTTTCTCACCTACACTGGGATTTTTTTAGGAAGATCCCATTCAAAATGTTTTCCCTGTAAGTACCTTGACATTGAGCAGATACATACTTAATATAGTATACTAGACCTGACTGTACTAGGACTCAGAATAAGTTATGTCACTTCATTACAGAAGAGATTGCATAATAGTTCTAACACAAGGCAAACAAAAACAATTAAACGTGGAATGTTAACACAGAATTAGAAGACTAGACACAGTAATGTTCTTTTCCCAACCCCAAATTAACATTTAGAAATTAACATAGAGGCTCAGCGCCTGTGACTCAATTGGCTAAGGCGCCAGCCACGTACACCTAAGGTGGCGGGTTCAAATCCCAAGCCCGGGCCCGCCAAACAACAATGATGGCTGCAGCCAAAAAATGGCCGGGCATTGTGGCGGGCGCCTGTGGTCCCAGCTACTTGGGAGGTGGAGGCAGGAGACTCGCTTGAGCCCAGGAGTTGGAGGTTGCTATGAGCTGTGATGCCATGGCACTCTACCCAGGGGGATAGCTTG
>CAUYQV010053108.1:0-20013 GCA_963574575.1 Galagoides demidoff | reverse complement strand
CTCCGCCTCCCAAGTAGCTGGGACTACAGGCGCCCGCCACAACGCCCGGCCATTTTTTGGTTGCAGCCATCATTGTTGTTTGGCGGGCCTGGGCTGGGGATTCGAACCCGCCACCTTAGGTGTATGTGGCTGGCGCCTTAGCTGATTGAGCCACAGGTGCCGAGCCCAATGCCGCATTTTTAATACTTTGGTGTTCATTTCCTAAGAGCAAAGATATTCTTCTTATATTGTTGTATTACTTGGGCTGCTATAACAAAATACCATAGACTGCGTGGCTTAAACAAAATTTATTTTGTCACAATTCTGCAGAGTCCATGATCAAGGTCTAGTTTGTTTCTGGTCAGGGCTCAGGGCTCTTTCCTAGCTTACAAATAGCTACCTTGCTACGTCTTCATGGGCTTTTGCCTAGCCTATAGATGGCCACACTTACTACAAGGGTGGAGTGGAGTGAGAGAGTTATACTTCTGGTGAATTTTGTTTTTAAAGAGACAGAGTCCACTGGCCATGGTGGCTCACACTGGTAATTCCAGCACTCTGGGAGGCTGAGGCAAATGTATCACCTTAGCTCAGGAGTTTGAGACTAGCCTGAGCAAGTGGGAGACTCCTTCTGAAACCCAGGGCAACTGAGTGAGACTCTGCCTCAAGAAAGGAAAAAAAAAAAAAAAAGAAGAAGAGAGAGGGTCTTGCTCTTTTGCCCAGGCTAAAGTACAGTGGCGCTGTCATAGCTCTTTGCCGCCTTGAAGTCCTGGGCTCAAGTGATCCTCCTGCCTTGTCCTCCCAAAGTGCTGGAATTACAGGCATGAGCCACACTATACCTGGCCTGGTATCTTTTTTATAAAGCCCTACTCTTATGTCCCCTTTTAACCTTAATTACCTCCATATAAAACCTTATCTCCAAATAGTCATATTGAGTGTTTGGGCTTCAATATATCAATATTTAAGGGTTATGATTCAGTCTACAGCAATGGTTATATAACCTCTATACAACTACCAAACTCAAGAAATACATGGAGCCCACACACTCTAGTTTTATTTTGGCAGTTATCTCAGTAATAGTCTTTAAAGGTCGGGAATTATGCATTACATGTAGTTGTCATATCTCTTTTTGCTTTCTTTACTCTGAAACAGTTTCTTAGTTTTTGTTTTTTATGACCTTGATAGTTTGGAAGAGTGCAGATTAGTAACTTGTAGAATATTCATAAATTTCTGTTTGTCTGCTATTTCCCTGTTACTAAATTCAGATTATGCAGTTTTGAGGCAGGAATACTATAGAACTGTTGCTATATTCATAGCTTTTTTTTTTTTTTTTAAACAGAGTCTCACTCTGTTGCCCAGGCTAGAGTGCTGTGGTGTCAGCTAGCTCACAGCAACCTCAAACTCCTGGATTCAAGTGATCCTTCTCCCTCAGCCTCCTGAGTAGCTGAGACTACACCCAGCTAATTTTTCTGATTTTTTAGTAGAGATGGGGTCTTGCTCTTGATCAGGCTGGTCCAACCCCTGAGCTCAAGAAATCCTTCTGCTTCAGCCTCCCGGAGTGCTGAGATTATAGGCATGAGCCACTGCATTTGGCCTGATATTATGTTCTCAAAGCCAATGAGTATTCTGTGGGGAAATAGTTTGAGACGCTCTAAGTATCCTGTTCCTCATTAAACTTTCTCTCATTAGCTTTGGCATCCATGGATGATTGTTGCTTAAGTCAGTATTTACTTTAATGGCTGCCAGTGCTGATTTTTAAAATTCCATCATTCGGGCTTGGTGCCTATGGCATGGTGGTTATGGCACCAGCCACATACAAGGGAGCTGGGTTCGAACCCGGCCCAGGCAAGCTAAACGACAGTGACAACTGCAACAAAAAATAGCTGGGCATTGTGGTGAGCGCCTATAGTCCCAGCTACTTGGGAGGCTGAGGTAAAAGAATCGCTTAAACCCAAGAGCTTGAGGTTGCTGTGAGCTGTGACACAACGGCACTCTACCCAGGGCAACGTAGTGAGAGTCTGTCTCAAATAAATAAATAAAATTCCATCATTCATCTATGTTTTTTAGTTGGCATTTGATTATAAGGCAGGTTTTTCCCCTTCCCCTATTTATTATTCATTGTGTACTCATGGATTTTTGTTTTATTCGGTGGGCTATATTCCTTTACTGTTATTTATTTTGACATCTAGCTTGTGAGGCAGAGGCAGGAGATTTTGACAGTGGGAACCCTTCAAGCTGGTACCTGTGTTCCTTTGACATCCTTCTTTGAGTGCTTTTTTATTTTATGGTGCAAGATATTTCAAATACTCTTCTTGTATTTTCTATCTAGGTGTGGAATCACTCATTTCTCCAAGAAACCCTGGTTCTTCTTAGATTTAGGCATTGTGTTTGCTTATTACTGTTGGAATGTCCTTGTTTCTAGGCCTTTTTGATTGGAAAGATCGGGGAAGTATGATTGTTGTATGTATAGACATACATGTATTTTTCTTTTTTCCTTGCAGTTTTTGGCCAGGGCTGGGTTTGAACCAGCCACCTCTGGCATATGGGGCCGGCACCCTACTCCTTTGAGCCACAGGTGCCGCCCCCAGACATGCATATATTTTCATTCATCTGTGTTTTCTGTATACATGTATAACTAACTTCATATCAAGACTTCCGATTTACAGTCCAACACCATAAGGTTCGTTTTTGTATTTATAACTTTCTAAGCTGGTATGTATTTCAAAGGTACCGTTAATGACATCTACTGATAGTTTGAATATGGAGTGTGAAAGAGAAAAGCCAAAGATGACTCAAGATTTTTTTCTTGTAGCCACCAGAAGAAATAGAAATGCCATTTACTGAGATGTAGAAGACTATAGGAAGAGGCAGTTTGGAGAAAAAGATAAAGTCAGTTTCGGATATGTTGACTCTGAGCTGTCTGTTAGACATCCAAGGGGAGATGTTGGTGGGTGTTTAAGTCTACAGTTCAAAGAACAGATCCAGGATGGAAATACAAATTACTTCAAGAAAACAAATCAAACCAGGCAGGTGGCTCTTGCCTGTAATACTAGTGTTCTGGGAGGCCAAAGTGGGAGGATTGCTTTAGCTCAGGAGTTCAAGGCTACCCTGAGCAAGAGCCAGACCCCCTCTCTTAAAGAAAAATAGAAAAATTAGCTGGGTGTGGTTGTGCACACTTATAGTTCCATCTACTTGGGAGGCAGAGGCAGGAGGATTACCTGAGCCCAGGAGTCTGAGGTTGCTCTGAGCTAGGCTGAGCCTGTGGCACTTTAGCCTAGGTGACAGAGTGAGACTCTGTCTGGGGAAAAAAAAAAAAAAAGAAGAAAAAAAATCAAACTTTCTAGACAAAATTAATTGTTTTTATCTAATAACCTTTTATTGTGGAAGTAGCAAATATGTATTGAAGAAAATGAGAATACAGAAAAGCAAAAGAGGTTTTATATATATCCTGATCTCTTTTATACAAATAAAGATACAATTTTTTTTTATTATTATTATTTTATTATTATTATTTTTGTAGAGACAGAGTCTTACTTTGTTGCCCTTGGTAGAGTGCTGTAGCACAGCTCATAGCAACCTCAAACTCTTGGGCTGAAGTGATTCTCTTGCCACCCAAGTAGCTGGGACTACAGGCATGCACCACATCACCTGGCTGTTTATTTATTTGTTTTATTGAGACAGAGTCTCACTCTGTCACCCTTGGTAGAGTGCTATGGCATCACAGCTCACAGCAACCTCAAACTCTTGGGCTTAAGATTCTCCTGCCTCAACCTCCCAAGTAGCTGGGACTACAGGCGCCTGCCACAATGCCTGGCTATTTTTAGAGATAGAGTCTCACTCTAGCCCAGGCTGGTCAGGAACTTTTGAGCTTAGGCAATCCACCTACCTTGGCCTCCCAGAGTGTAGGATTACAGGCATGAGCCACAGCACCCGGCCAATGATTACTTTTATTATTATTATTATTTTTTTTTTGAGACAGAGCCTCAGGCTGTCGCCCTGGATAGAGTGCTGTGGCATCACAACTCACAGCAACCTCCAACTCCTGGACTCAAGCGATTCTCCTGCCTCCGCCTCCCAAGTAGCTGGGACTATAGGCACCTGCCACAGTGCCCGGCTGTTTTTTAGTTGCAGCCTCGTTGTTTGGTGGGCCTGGGCTGGATTCAAACCCGCCAACTCAGGTGTATGTGGCTGATACCTTAGCCGCTTGAGCCACAGGCACCATGCCTAATTACTTTTTTTTGTCGACTATTTCTTTGTTAACTTCCATTTCATTAAATTTTCATCTTATCTGAGACTATTTTCAGATTTCCTTCATTAATCAAAAAATGTCACTTAACAGCTGCCTGGTTAGTCCAAACCTATAACTAGTCAAGGAACACAAATTAATTACATCTGATCACTGTGCCCTTTGAATCTTTCTTAACTGTTGACAAGACTGGGCCAGTTGTGTAGAATATTTCACCTGGATTTGTGTTGTTGCTTCCTTATGGTGTTAATTATTTCTTTTTATTATTTCTTTTTTTTTTTTTTTTTTGAGACGGAGTCTCAGGCTATCCCCCTGGGTAGAGTGCCATGGCATCACAGCTCATAGCAACCTCCAACTCCTGGGCTCAAGCGAGTCTCCTGCCTCTGCCTCCCAAGTAGCTGGGACCACAGGCGCCCGTCACAATACCCGGCCATTTTTTTTTTGGTTGCAGCCATCATTGTTTGGCAGGTCCGGGCTGGGGATTCGAACCCGCCACCTTAGATGTACGTGGCTAGCGCCTTAGCCGATTGAGCCACAGGCGCTGAGCCTATTAGGGAGATGTTGAAGTGACCAGAGTAATGGGAGAAGCACAGGGAACCCAGCGGTGGCAGATGACCCAGCCTTGGGAGTGAGGGAGAGCAGCCTGGTAGAATTAATAGCTGAGTCAGGTCTCTGCACTGTGGAGGAAACCAATGGCACTTAAGGAATCAGTGGATGGAAGTTTGGGGAGATGACAGGTGGTGAAAAAGACCAGCACACCCAGAACTGCGGGCCTCCTAGGTCATAGTCACCAGTCTACTGGGAGCCATGTCAGGAGCCAGAGCTGGTCAGATGTGCCATCTACATCACCTTTGGAAGAATGGCAGGGGCAAGACTGGAATCCATTGGTTGAGACCAGCGGCTGACACATTCACAAGCTAGAGGCATAATGTCTTGACAGTGGTGAGGCAGCTAGAATGGGGAGTGGGGACTACCTGGAGATTCCAGATAAGGCTAGGGGAACAAGGATGGAACCTGGCTTTCCAATTTGGGCAAATGGACGCCTCCTGGCGTCACAGGAGGAAGATGCTGAGGGGCCAGTGGGTCACCCAGGTTGAGGTTTGTCCATGAGGCTGGGATCTGGGCTATTTATTCATCCAGCCCGTGTTCTGTGTACCACTGTGGTCTCAACTTGTCCAATCTTTGCCATAGTCCTAGGCTGATGGCACTGTTACCCTAGCTTGCAGATGTGACAACTGATGTTCAGCATTGGTCAGTAACTTTTTTTCTTTTTTTGAGATAGATTCTCAACCTGTTGCCCTGGGTAGAGTGCCATGGTGTCATAACTCACAGCAACCTTCAACTTCTGGGTTCAAGCAAACCTCTTGCCTCGGTTTTTCTATTTTCAGTAGAGACAGGGTCTACCTTTTGCTCAGGCTGGTCTCAAACTCATGAGCTCAAGCTATCCACCTGCCTTAGCCTCCCAGAGTGCTGGGATTACAGGCATGAGCCACTGTGCCCAGCCTGGTCAGTAACTTAATTAGTCACTAGAAGGGGCTGGCAAATCCAGATTTGAAGTTAGGGCACTCAGGGTACAGAGCCCAGGGTCCTCAATGCAGAGGAGAGATTGCAGCTTTAGTGTGTGGGGTGACAGTATCTTAATCATCATGAAATTGCCATTTGTGTAGGTCACTGAGGATTAAATAATGACAATTTAGGGCAGTGCCTGTGGCTCAAAAGAGTAGGGCACTGGCCCCATATGCTTGAGGGTGGCGGGTTCAAACCCAACCCTGGCCAAAAACTGCCCCCCCCCAAAAAAAAAGACAATTTAATGTGGCTCAACCTAATGATGATAATGACAATAATAGCAACAATAATATATTAGTAGTTAGAATTCATGAAGCACTTGTCACATGTTAAGAATTCTAGGCTCAGCGCCTGTGGCTCAATCGGCTAAGGCGCCAGCCACGTACACCTAAGGTGGCGGGTTTGAGTCCCAGCCTGGGCCCGCCAAACAACAACGATGGCTGCAACCAAAAAATGACTGGGCGTTGTGGCGGGCACCTGTGGTCCCAGCTACTTGGGAGGCAGAGGCAGGAGACTCGCTTGAGCCCAGGAGTTGGAGATTGCTATGAGCTGTGATGCCATGGCACTCTACCCAGGGGGATAGCTTGAGGTTCCGTCTCAAAAAAAAAAAAAAAAAAAGGAAATTTGCACATACCTTTTGACCCAGCAGTCCCACTTTCAAAAATCTAGAAATGAATGCAGCAATAATTAAAGGGTGGATGGATAAGGAAATTTGCTGTACTTTTTTTTTTTTTTTGTAGACCTTATGCTCAGGAAAACTGCCCCAACGTGATCTGAAGGTTTCTTAATTAAGGAAATGGATGAACAAGTTGTGGAATATTACACAAAAGAATAAGATACACGTATATGTATTGACATACAGTGACAAAAGCAAGTTCCAGAGTGATGACATAATAGCTGCATTGATTGAACACTTACACCTTGCCAAGCCATTTAGATGTGGTGTCCTTGTCAAACGTTGTTGGAGGGATTTCTGGTCAACCTCATCTGCATCCTCCTCTCTGATGTATTCTGGGTTTCTGCTTTTTTTTTGTCTTCCAGAAATATATCACCCATGGGTGGCTTTCTCTCCTATCTTTAATGTTTTAATTTTACCCCCTCAAACCCCTTTTAAAAATATTAAAAATACCTATACAAGGATGGTCTCTGAAACAGCAGGAGGCTAATGTGTATGTTTGCTTCACTCTATTGAACCCAGGACCCTTTAATTTTGTTACTGTATAAGAAATATGAAGAAAACAGCCTTGTATATACATGCGTTGTTTTTTACAGATTTGTATGAGGGCAGACAAAGGTACACAGGAGTTAATTGATCTGACACCTAGGCACTGTGCTGTCCTTGAGTGGAAAGCCCTGATGATTTTCTAAGTGACATTATTTTGCTTTATAATGGTGGAAAGGACTTGAGTCAATCATGATTATTATACTTCTTTTTCAGTTTTGAATTATTTACTCACAAGGCAAAACCCTATGACTGCTAAAACAAATCATCTTAATTAAGGCTTCCGAGCCAAATAAAGTCTTTTAATATCCCAGTAGCTGGGAAATACATCATATTATTTTAGCATCTAAGAGCTCTATTGTATTAGTCTGCTCGGGCTGCCATAACAAAATGCCAGGAACTGGATGGCTTAAACAACAGAAATTTATTTTCTCACTGGGGCCGTGTCAAGGTCACGTAGGGTCAGTTTCTTGTGGGCGTTCTCTCCCTGGTTTGCAAACAGCAAGCTTCTCACAGGGTGGAGAGAGGGAGCTCTGGGGTACTTCATCTTCTTATCAGGGCACCAGCTCTATCACATGAGGGCTACACTATTATGACCTAATTTAACCTTAGCACTTCCTCGTAAGCCCCATCTCCAAATACCGGCATGTTGGGGATTAGGGCTTCATCATGTGAATTTTGTAGGGGACACAATTCAGTTCAGAGCAGTTATTCCTCAGATGTCTATTTTAAAACTTAAAAAGCTCGGTAGAGAAAAGCCTGTGAGGAAAGAAAAAAGAAATTACATTTAAGCATACCTTTATGACATACAATGAAAACATACGGAGATTTAAAAACTACCTCTTAGATGTGTACACTCATAAAATTATTTTCTTTGCTTTTCTGCTAGTCAGTGGAGTAAGCTCATTAAAAGTCAGTGGAGCAGCGTGCTCCATTATCAGCACGCTAAACCACAGGATTAACAAATATTCTAGCAAAAGCAATCACATTTATTAATGTCGCCATGGAGCTGTAGTCTGAAACAATAAACTTAACCATAATAATTTGGTAACCATTAATCAAATAAATGAATTCCTCCATCTACCGTTCCTAGTCCTAGTCTATTTCAAAATCCCTGATAATAAAAGGGGAAAAAAGGCAAAGTAACATTTTGTTTATTTTTCAAAAGAATGACTGGGAAAAGAATAAACCCAAATGAGTATAAACAATTAACCTGCATTAGTTGGCAACTCATGATTCTGGCAAAACCGTGTGCAAAGAGTTAATGAGCCTGTTGACTCCACTGGTAACCACATTCTGTAGTTAGTTAGAGGGGGTGGCAGGAATTTAGAACCAAAATGACGGCCTGGGAAGGCTGGCAGGAGCCGAAGACAGATTGTAGATCAAGGGGAAGGTTTCCAATCATTCACCAAATAGAATTATCTCCTTTTTACCAGTGCTAGGTGCTTTTCAGAAATGATCTCATTAAACCCTGTCACTAACTGTTATAGATGAAGAAATCAGATGAGAGTGTCGGGGGAGAGAAAGAAAAAGAGAGAGGAGAGGCAGACGGATGGGCAGACAGACTTGACCAAAGGCACAGAGCCACAGAGGGCGAGAGCTGAGTTTCAAAAGCAGAGCAATGTAGCTTCAAAGCCCCTGCTCTGTATTCTCTGTCACACTATTCGTGGACTTTTGTCTTCACCTGTAGTTTTGCTTTTTTTTTTTAGAATATAAAACATAAGTTTATTTTATATTAGAGAAAGGAAAGAAAGTGGGGAGAAGAGATGAGAAAGAGAGAGAAAAGAGCAGAAAGCTGGAAGATGGGGTGGAGGGGAAGGAGCTGGAGAGCAGTGTGAAATCCCAAAGGAAGAGGAATAAAGGAAGAATGCTAGCCTATTTGATTAATTTCTGTACCCTTTGCTAGAGGGTAAGATCCTTTTTTTTTTGAGACAGAGTCTCACTTTGTTGTCCTCAGTAGAGTGCTGTGGGGTCATAGCTCACAGGAACCTCAAACTCTTGGGCTCACGTGATCCTCTTTCCTCAGCCTTCTGAGTAGCTGGGACTACAGGTGTCCACCACAGTGCCTGGTTATTTATTTATTAATTAGAGTTTTGGGCTGGGCTGGGTTTGAACCCACCACCTCTGGTATATGGGGCCAGCGCCCTACTCCTTTGAGCCATAGGCGCTGCCCGTGCCTGGTTATTTTTTTTAGAAATGAGGTCTCGCTCTGTCTCAGGCTGATCTTGAACTCCTGAGCTCGGCCAACCCACCCGCCTTGGCCTCCCAGAGTGCTAGGGTTACAGGTGAGTGTCTGTCCTGTTTATCCATGTGTCCCTCACTGCACACTACAGCTTCCTCCAGGTGGCCTCTGTTGGGAGCAGGGCACTTCTGTTCCATTTACCTCGCTTCTGCCAGGCTTCTAGTGCCTGTTCTGACTACACTGGTGCTTGGTCTCTTGGTCTCTTGCTTCCACTGTTCCCTCCCAACCATTTTTCATGCAGCAACCGATGATCTTCTAAAACGTACATCAGATAATTTTGACCTTAGAAGAAAACCCCAAACTTTACCGTGGCCTCCATGTCCTACTAGAACCTCTACTGGCATCTGCGCTGACACCTCAGCCCCCCCTTCATGCTCCCTGGCTGCAGCCCCACAGTCTCCCTCCCACTTCCTGTCACTCTGAGCTCTGTTCCACTGAGGAGGCTCTGCACAAGTTGCTGCCTTTGCTCTCTTTTCCTTAATCATCCTAGAGAAATACACACAGAAGCATGCATGAGGGTGTCTGTTGTAGCATTGTTTGCAATACAGCAGTGGAAAGCAGCCTCATGTCCTGCACATAGGAGGGGCCCATAAGCTATGGTGTCTATATATCCTCCGAACTTTGGAGTGTTATCCAGCAGTTAAAAAACCCAAAAGATTACCAGTGATGGGGCATAAGTTGGTACAATTCCTATGAAAAAGGCAGGTGGGCAAAATCTGTCTAAATTAGCTACTCCAATGCCTTTGGCCATGCAGTTTCCCTTTTAGGACTTTATACTACAGACCTCTTTACACGTGTGGAAAAAGGCATAGGAATGAGGTCCTTTGTTATAATCCCGATTGTAATAGTAAACACTGAAACATGTTGGAGTCTCCCGTGACCCCATCAACTGGGAGTTCAGCATGGCCGAGCAGGTGGGACCACGGTGCCGCTGTAAAGAGGGCAGCTGTGCCTCCACCCATGTTCTGACAGATGTGGAAAGGCACTTCAAAGTGCAGAACAGACTGTAACAGGGCCATAAATGTGCATAAAACGAGGGAATATGGGAATCTCTGTTCATATTTGGTTGAAATACATGAACAGTAATTAGTTATCATAAGAAATAACAGTGGTTACCTATGAAATAGTACGGAAGCTGAGTAGATCAGGGACAGGAATGGGGAGGGGAGCTTCACTGTACGTCTTTTTATTCTTTTAGGGGGCTTTAACCATGTGAATGTGCTCCCCCTCTGTACACATAACAAGGAACAGGTGAGTGTGTATTTACTCATGTGAAAGGTCTGAAGGGCACAGTGTGGAGTAAAACAAGCAAGGTGCAGAGCAGTGCACACACATACCCGTGTTTAGCAATACAAGGGAGGCCCTGAGAGTGTGGGGTGTGCAGCCAAGGGCTACCTTCCTGTCAGCTGTATGACTCATTTTTGTTTTCAAGAAGAATGTAGTGTGCACTGCATGTTAATTAATTATAAATAAAGGAATCAAAAAGATGGCTGGGATGGGTAATGTTGGAGGTTGACTAGATCGAAGGTCAGGTTCTGGGAGTAGATGGCTGAAGTAGAGTGAAAGTGAGGTTAGAGTTAAGGACGTACAAGAAATAGCCACGCTGTTACATTTCCTGCACGTGTACAGATGTTCGGAAGCCCCACTATGGGCTGGGAGATGGGGTGAGACACCACGGGGAAACCGTGAAGGCCACGGAGAAGATGGGGAACCCCTAACGGTCTTCATCCACAGAGGTAGCTGGATGACGTCTGGGGGGCATGACTGGAGGGTCTAGAGCTGCACGAGGGTCTCCAAGGAGAAGGGCTTTCACGGATGGTGGCATAGAAATCGTCTAGACCTGCACTTTCCAATGTAGAGGCCACTGGCCCCATGGAGCCATTCCTTTTTTTTTTCCTTTTGAGACAGAGTCTCACTCTTGTTTCTCCAGGCTAGAGTGCCGTGGCCTTATAGCTCATGACAACCTCAAACTCCTGGGCTCAAGAGATCCTCTTGCCTTAGCCTCCCAAGTAGTTGGGAACACAGGCACCTGCCACAATGCCCAGCTAGTTTTTCTATTTTTAGTAGAGATGGGGGTCTGCTCTTTCTTAGGCTGGTCTTGAATTCCTGAGTTCCAGCAATCCACTCACCTCAGCCTTCCAGAGTGCTGTGATTACAGGCGTGAGCCACTGCACCTGGCCCACGTGTAGCAGTTGAGCACTTAAAATGTAATGCAGTGGAGGAAGTGAATTGTCGCTTCATTTCATTTAATGGATTTAAATTTCAATAGCCATCTGTTTAGTCACATTTCTCATATTGAACAGCAAAAAGCTAGACCACTGGTGGAGTGGAGTGGGGTCTGGGAGAATAAGGGCTCTATTAGAAACGCCCAAGGGTGATACAGTGACCCTAGGAGAGGGCTTGGATCCCATTGGTGCAAGAAGAGGAGGGGTGCTCTAGGGAAAGACTGAATATAGGGGAGCAGAGGGCATTCAGGTGAGGACAAGGGGCTGACATTTCCATCACAGTGCTGGTTTAGTCACATGCTGCTGGTGAGCCCTTGAGCTGCAGCTCATTCCAACTGAGACATCCTGTGAGTACAAACAAATACTGGATTACACAGACTTGGTACAAAAAGAAGACTATAGAATACCTCATCAATGATTTTTAATATTGATTACATGTTGCAGTGTTAATATTTGGATATGGTAGGTTCAATAGGATGTCATTAACATTTTAGCTACTAGAAAATTTAAAATGACAGATTTGGCTCACACGATGTTTGTTTTGTACAGAATTGATCTGAAAGTGCGGAGAAAGGTTGAGATGGGGATCAGGTTGGAGGAAGGCTGAGGATCGTGGGAATGGCCGGCCTTTTGGAAATGACGCCCTCACTTTGGTAGTTTTGGTCTTAGGTGGTATTTGACCTTGTTTTACCTTGATGGGGAGAGTCGCTGTGGGATATGTTGAGGGTGGGGACACAGCATGGAAGGCAGTAGCTTGGGCCTGACCAGATGGAGAGGTGGAAGAGCGATGTTGCCTGGTGTCCAGGGGCTTGTTACTGGGATAGTTCAGGACTTTCCCCTCATTCCAATGCACTTTCTCCTTCTCATCTTAACTTGGCTAATATTACCTCAACATTCTTTTTTTTTTTTTTTATGAGACAGAGTCTCAAGCTATCTCCCTGGGTAGAATGCCAGGGCATCACAGCTCACAGCAACCTCCAACTCCTGGGCTCAAGTGAGTCTCCTGCCTCCACCTCCCAAGTAGCTGGGACCAAGGGCGCCTGCCATAATACCTGGCTATTTTTTGATTGCAGCCATCATTGTTGTTTGGTGGGCCCAGGTTGGATTTGAACCTGCTATCTTAGGTGTATACGGCTGGCGCCTTAGTTGCTTGAGCTACAGGCACTGAGCCTCTTTCTGTTTTCTTGATGAAGGCTTCCAATGCAATACACTTCCCTCTTAGGACGACTGCTTTGCAGTATCCCACATTTTGATAATTTATGTCTTCATTATCATTTTGTTTCAAAAAATTGGTGATTTCCTTCTTAATCTCATCTTTGACCCAGCTATCAGTCAGGCAAAGATTATTTAGTTTCCATGACTTTGAGTATGAAGATTCCTGTTGCTATTGAGTTTGACTTTTATTCCATGATGGCCCAAGAAGATACAAGGAATAATTTCTACACTTTCAAATTTGCTGAGGTTAGACTTGTGTCCTAGGATATCATCTATATATTCAATTTTATTAGGGTGAAATGTTCTGTAGAGGTCTGTATAAGACATTAGTTCTAGGGTCAGTTTCAAGTCTAATATTTCTTTGAACAGTTTCTTCCTGGAGGATCTATCCAAAACTGTCAAAGGGGTGTTAAAATCTCCAACTATTACAGTGCAGGAAGATATCAAGTTGTTCATATCCATTAGGGTCTGCTTAGGAATTGAGGAGCATTCTGGTAGGGTGCATAAATATTCATTATTGAAATCTCTTCATGTTGGGTGTTTCCCTTGACAAATATGTAGTGACCTTCCTTATCTTTATCTTTGTTGGTTTAAAGCCAATTGTATCTGCTACTAAAATTGCAACCCCAACTTTTTTCTTGTTTCCATGTGCCTGTATTATACAAGTCCATCCCTTCACCCTGAGTCTATTTTATCCTTTAAGGTAAGGTGAGATTCTTGTATACAGCAGATGTCTGGTCTGAGTTTATGTATCCAGTCAGCCAGCCAGTGCCTCTTTAGAGGACAATTTAAACAATTCACATTAATTGAGAGAATTGATAAGCCTGGTTGTGTTTTGAGTGTCATAATTTTCGGATGTCCAGTGGACATTTTAAATCCTTTAACCACTGTGGAAGTTGGGTTTTGTTCAAAAAAATTCTGGGTGAGTTTAGTTTGGAGATAGAGCCTTCTGGCTTGAAACGTTTTGGCTGAGAGATTTGGAGTCATTCTGATACTTCCCCCTTCATAGGTGATGCTTTTCTTACATATGGCTACTTGCAGAATTTTTTCCTTCATGTTAGGTTAACTTTGGTAAAGTTAATCACAATGTGTCTAGGAGATACTTTTTTTGGATTGATTCTCGCTGGGGTTCTGAAACTGTCTGCTATCTGAAGTTCTGAATCTCTTGCAATGCTTGAGATTCTTTGGAATTTCCAATGCTTTGGAAATTCTCCAAAATATCTTGGAGTAGAGCACTATCCTCTTCTCCTTCAGGAACTCCTATAAGATGAATGTTTGATCTTTTGGAGTGATCCCAGGTCTCTCAGGGAATGATCAGTTTTTGCTCACCATTTCTCTGCCTCTTTGAGTGTTTGGAAACATTTAAAAGCTTTTCTTCAGTTTCAGAGATCCTTTTTTCTGTCTGGTCAACTCTACAACTGTATTTTGGAACTCCTCAACAGCTTTTTCATTTCCTTCAATTCTGTTATCTCTTTCTCATTATGTCCATATCTTTGGTGAGCCAAAGATCGCTCAGGACAAGATCAAACACTCTGTGTTCTGCAGGGTGCAGAACTTCAGACTGCCATGTGAAGAAGAAAGGGTGGACTAAGAGTTTGGACTTGTGGGAGAAAATATCTGTTCAATTTTATGCCTGGCAGGGTGGTGTCTAGGTTCATAAGTGGGACCTCCCTGAAGAAAGAGACCTGGAGTTTAGTGGCTCTCTCCAGCAAGGTAAAATGAGACGTCTTTTGTTCCCTGCTCATTGGCAGATAGGCTGCAGCAGGCCTCCTGCTTGGGGAAGGGGATCTCCCATCCTGTAGTTGATTAGGCTTTGTACCTATAATTTGTTTTCTTGAATGCTCATCCTTGGAGTTACAGCTTGCTGAACTTCTTTCCTGGCTCAGCTCCCCACCTTTAGTTTCTTAGAGTCTGAATCCATCCAGTCTTTCTCCCTCTGCTCAGGAGCCTCTGCCGGCCAGTCGGCCATCTTCCCAGTATTCCCCCACTTTTTGTTTTTGTAGTTACAGATTCACTGAGGAATGTTATGTAATTTTTTTTAAAAATGTCTTTCTTCCACAGACACCATGATGACATCTTTCCTTTTTTTTTTTCCTTTGAGGCAAGGTCTCACTCTGTATCACCCAGGGTAGAATGCAGTGGTGAGATCTTAGTTCACTGTAACCTCCAAACTCAAATGATCTTCTCACCTTAGCTAGGACTACAAGTGTGTGCCAACATACCCAGTTAATTTTTTTAGGGGATAGGGTCTCACTGTGTTGCCCAGGGTAGGCTCAAACTTGTGGGCTGAAGGGATCCTACCACCCTCAGTCTCCCAAAGTGCTGGATAATATGCATGAATGACTGTATGAGCCACTATACCCACTTATAATTTTTAAATAAATGTAGAGAACATCCAAACATGTTTCGAAGACATAGATTTTTAACATTTGTAACCCAGTGATCCAGAGCCTTGCTATGCAAAGTATGATCTGAGGAACAGCGTCATCACCACCTGTGGCTGCCTGTGGAGAAGAGGACCTTAAGCCGCACCAGACAGACCTACTAAATCAAAATATGTATTTTAACAAGACCCTCAAGTAATTATGCACAATAGTTAACGCTCACATCTTCACACAACTCAGAATAACATGGAGGGTTTGTGAACACAGATTCTGGGTACCATCTCCAGAAATTTTTGATTCAGTATGCTTGGAGTAAGACCCAAGAATTTGTATTTTTAACATATTCTCAAGTGCTGCTGCTGATCAGGGGACATCATTTAGGTAATCACTGTTCTAGAAGAATTAAGAATGACTTCAGAGCTTTCATAAAACTGAAATTTACCCCAAACTTGTGTATGTTCACAAATACAAATTTCTAGAGGAAAAAAATTTCATCAAATTCTCACAAAAGTCTGAGGTATATAAATTCAAGGAATACAACCTGACAAAGTAATTTCCATCCATTATTCCACAGACTAGGGTTTTTCTAAATGTGGTATGTATGTATAGTAGTGATATGAGAAATGACTTTCACGTTACATATAAAGAAGTTTTTTTCTCTTTTAGAAAACTTTTATAGCATGGAAAATTTAAAGCATATATAAAAGTTAAAAAAAACCTTCATGATAAAAATCTATCACCCAATTTTATCCACATCCCTAAACTTTTTTTTTTTTGCAAGAGTCTCACTTTATCACCTCTAGTAGAGTACCCTGGCGTCACACTCACAACAACCTCTAACTCTTACCTCAGCCTCTCACGCAGCTGGGACTACAATTGCCCACAATGCCTAGCTATTTTTAGAGATGGAGTCTTGCTCTAGTTTAGGCTGGTCTTGAACTTGTGAGCTCAGGCAATCTGCCCACCTCAGCCTCCCAAACTGCTGGGATTATAGGTGTGAGCCATGGTGCCCAGCCTTCTGTCATTTTTAATTTGATCCAAAAGTTATTTGAATATAAAGCATAACTACAATACCATATCCATAATTACTGTTAAAAAAAAATTAACAGGCTCGGTGCCTGTGGCTTAAGCGGCTAACGCGCCAGCCACATACACGTGAGCTGGCAGGTTGGAATCCAGCCTGGGCCTGCCAAACAACAATGACGGCTGTAACCAAAAAATAGCTGGGTGTTGCAGCAGGTGCCTGTAGTCCCAGCTACTTCGGAGGCAGAGGCAAGAGAACGGCTTGAACCCAGGAGTTAGAGGTTGCTACGAGTTGTGATGCCAAGGCACTCTACCCAAGGCAACAGCTTGAGGCTCTGTCTTAAAAAAAAAAATTAACAATAATATCTCAACATCTTCAAATATCCAGTGAGTGTTTCACAAATGTTCTTTTTCACTAGTTGTCAAATCAGTATCTAAATAAGGTCCATCCACTGCAATGGGTTGTGTACCTCTTAAATCTGCTTTAATCTGTAAATTCTCCCATTTTTACTTTTAATAGTTAGATATATATGTTTTAATATGCATTTAGCCTGCACCACAAATATGACTTCTTATCATTAATTACTGCTTGAAACAGGACTAAAGTAGGTATTTGAACTTTTAAAAAAAAATGAATTCAATAAATAAAAAATATTAAGTTACTGAACATTATTGGTAGATGTGACAAATTATCAATGTGATTATTAAGAGATTAGTTAAACATTACTTTAGAAGGTGGGCGCAGTAGCTCACGCCTGTAATTCCAGCACTCTGGGAGGCCAAGGTGGGTGGATTGCCTAAGTTCACAGGTTCCAGACCAGCCTGAGCCAGAGCAAGACCTCATCACTTAAAAATAGCCAGGTGTTGTAGCAGGCGCCTGAAGTCCCAGACACTCAGGAGGCTGAGGCAAAAAAATCACTTAAGCCCAAGAGTTGGAGGTTGCTATGAGCTATGACATCACAACACTCTACCAAGGGCAACAAAGTGAGACTCTTCCCCCCTCCACCAAAAAAAAAAAAAAAAAAAAAAAAAATTTACTTTAGAAATTTTTTTAAAAAGAACTATTTCTAAACATACTAAATCTGAATATACCTACTTTTACAAAGGTCAAGAAAGAGTTCTTCAATTCCTTTGTTCTGTTTGGCTGAAGTATGATAATGTTTTGCTCCCACAGATTCTGCATACCTTAAAAAAAAGTAACATCAGTGATTGATGTAAAAAACTTCATAATTTTGTCATGACTGCTATTTGAGATCTTTTATAGTAGCAATTTTAGTGACTTGTTAATTTACTCAAATTTAGTGAAATTACATTTAGATAGTTATATAACCTTTCTATACCTTGAACTAAATTTTAAATGATACAAATAAAATAGAACTTGAAATTGTTATAGATTAATTTGAAACCCAAATACTTTAGTAGTGACTCACTGTCCATTTGACTGTGATAGTTGTCACTAGATGACTCTCGTAATTTTTTACTGAAATCACAAAGGGAAGTGAGAGTGAAATGTCTTTAAATATCATCCAACATTTAGAGATTACCAGGTAAAAATGCTTCAATGAATCCAGTATCTTAATCTACATTGAAAAGTTTAAGTAGTATCTAAATGGAAAAGGACAGAACATAGAGAAAGTCTTCTACTGGGGAGTGATGGGGGGGGTACGACACTTACGATTCTGCTTCTTGAGTGGAAACATGTCTCTCCTTTTCCAAGTCTATTTTATTACCTAATTTGAAAAAAGTAAATACTAACCTTTAATACTGATTCATTTTTATGATAAAGTTAAGCCAATTCTAAAATAGAACCGCTATTTAATTCCCTGCAAAAATAACGACAAATCCCCCTCAGATGTGTCACCCCTATTATGTGAGGGTTAATCATGCCTCATCCTCCCTCAAAAGGCTAAAGATGTATCTTTCCTGAATTTATAGGTTCCATCAGAGAAAACTTTTCCAGACAGATGGGCATTCCTCTTAGATTAAGGGTACATCAGGGACTAAAAGTCACTATGAAATCTAGGGGTAAAACTAAGATTCTTAGCCAAGTATAAATGGTCAAAAGTTAGAGCAAAATTTTCTATAGTCCCCAATCAACTTAGAGCCAGTCAATAATCACATACAGCCATCTCAGTATTTACTAAAATGTATTAGGCAGCCCCTTGGATTCTAAGAGTATTTTGGTTTACTATATGATATAAACTGGTTAAAGTAAGAATTAAAATGTATGGACTTTTAAGTCCCTCACCACTATAGGAGGAAAAACTGTACTATTGGTTTAAAAGCAATTTTAGTGACTTATTATTAGAACTTCATGTATGGGCCAAGAGTGGTAGCTCACACCTGTAATCCTAGCACCCTGGGAGGCCAAGGTGGATGGACTGCGTGAGCTCAGAAGTTCAAGATGAAAAAGAGCAAGGTCCTGTCTCTAACTAAAAAATAGAAAAAAGAAAAAAAAAACACCTGAGGCCAGAGGACCGCTGAAGCCCAAGAGTTGGAAGTTGCTGTGAGCTATGACGAAACCCTGACATTCTACCCAGATTCCGACTCAAAAAAATAAAAAAGAACTTAATGTATGTGTATCATGCAGATTTAAAATTATTAAAAATAAGGTTCGCTCTCCTTAAACAATGGAACAAGCTGAGATCATGCTAAAAAGCCATCAAAACAAAATGAGGAAACTGCAAAATGCAGATTGAATACAGATTAGAAGTTAAGATGAGTTGGCTGGACACAGAGTGCTATAGGTAATGAAATCAACAGATAAGAAAGTACCCCAAGAAAGGACATTTCAAACTAACTTTTATTTATGCTATTATGAGTCTTCTGGGGAAAGAAAAGAAACCTTATAAATAAGATCATTTTAGTCTTGGGACCTTTCAGAGTCTAGAAAACAATTTCAGATAATGGATTGAGATAAGAACCCAATGAAAGATACAAGTGCAAGTCCAGAGGCTCTGCATATTGAGAACCTCAAATAATCTAAGCATATGATTGCTGGCAGCTGAGAGAAACTATCTGCCACCATAGCCTGAGGATAAGAGAGGGAGGAACACAGGCAATATTAAAGCTCAATGGATACCAACAAATTCAGTAACAAACTATTTCTTCTTTGAAACCAGCTACCTACCTACCTCAGCAAAAAGTTTCATATTAGGGCCAGCCACCACACCTGTAATCCTAGCACTCTGGGAGACCCAGGTGGGTGGATTGCCTGAGCTCATGGGTTTGAGACCAGCCTGAGCAAAAGCAAGACCCTGTCTCTAAAAATAGCCAAGCATTGTGGCAGGTGCCAACTACTCGGGAGGCTGCAGCAAAAGAATCGCTAGAGCCCAAGAGTATGAGGCTGCTGTGAACTATGATGCCAGGGCACTCTACCAAGGGCAACAAGTGAGACTGTCTCAAAACAAAAAGCTTCATATTAGTTCTGATTTCCTACATTGTATTTGTCATTAAAATTTTTAAATTGCTAAATATTATTAATATAAACAATATTATGTGTCTGACAGTAACCAGAGGAAAAACAAGTTGATTATTCTCCAAAGAATGCAAAAAGCACCACCTGGTAGCCAGGGGCTCCAACAGGCAGGCATAAGATTCTGCCTCTAAGGTAAAATTGGACAGTCTCCTACAGATAGCAATTAATTGGTTCCAATTAACTAAAACCCTATAGAATTTTTCTTCTGGATTTTTAATGCCTGTTTTTCAAATTATACTGGAATCAACCACACCTGTAAGAAGAGTGAGAGGCTAGGAAAAGTAGACACATACCTTACTGAATCAAATGAATATTTAGGGAAAATTGTTTAGACATTGCTTTGTTATTTAATATTTTTAAACTTAACTAATTTTAATAAGCCAAGCTTTTATAAAAATAGCTATTTTGGGGCAGAGCCTGTGGCTCAGTGAGTAGG
>CAUYQV010053107.1:0-11551 GCA_963574575.1 Galagoides demidoff | reverse complement strand
CGCCCGCCACAACGCCCGGCCATTTTTTGGTTGCAGCCATCATTGTTGTTTGGCGGGCCCGGGCTGGGGATTCGAACCCGCCACCTTAGGTGTACGTGGCTGGCGCCTTAGCCGATTGAGCCACAGGCGCCGAGCCGGAATGTAATGTTTTATATAACAAAGAAGGCATCCCAAACTAGTGGACATCATAGGCGTTCTCAAAAATATTTTGAAATCAGGGAAACTGGCTGCGGTAGAGACAGTGGGCAGGATTCAAGGTAGGGCCTTGCTTCTTGTTTCACACGGAGATACGTCTCCAGTGAATCACAATTAAACATGAAAAAGAACATTGTGAAAGAGAAAGTATAGTTGACCCGTTTATTTACTGTCACGATGAAAAACACCTTATAATCATGGAAGAAATAGAAGATATTGTACAGTCCCCAACCCTTGGGCTGAGAACCATGGTCCCTGGCCTGTTAGAAACCAGGCCTCACAGCAGCAGGTAAATGAGCAACGCTTCATCTGTATTTACAGTTGCTCCCCACTACTTGCCTCACTGCCAGAGCTCCACCTTCTGTCACTTCAGCAGCAGCATTAGGTTCTCCTAGGAGCACAAACCCTACTGTAAACTGTGCATGAGGGATCTAGATTGTGCTCCTTATGAGAATATAATCTTCCCACCCCTCCTCCCTATCTGTGGAAAAAGTGTTTCCTATGAAACCAGTCCCTGGTGCCAATGGTTGGGAACTGCTGATACAATCAATAGACACCACTGCCTAAAAATTCAGAACTATATGTTCATGACTTACTATTTATTATATAAGAAAAGCAAGTCAGCAGGTAAGAAAAGCAAGTCGGCTGGGCATGGTGGCTCACATGTAATCCCAGCACACTGGGAGATTGAGGCAGTCAGCTTGCTTGAACTCAGGAGTTCGAGACCAGCCTGAACAAGAGTGAGACCCTGTCTCTGATAAAAATAGAAAAAAAAAACAATAGGTGTTGTGGAAGGCATCTGTAGTCCCAGCTACTCGAGAGGCTAAGGCAAGAGGATCGCTTAAGCCCAGGAGTTTGAAGTTGCTGTGAGCTTTGACACTGCAGCACTCTACCCAGGGTGACAAAATGAGACTTTGTCTCAAAAAAAAAAGAAAGAAAAGCAAGTCATACAACATTTAGTGTTGCTCATTTTGTTTTAAATCTATGATCACAGAGATAGCAAGAAGTGGCAGCAGTTACCTCTTTCTCTTTTCCCTCCTTTTCACCTATTCAGATTTTCTACAAGTGTCTAAACAGGAGGCAATGAGGAACCCTCATAGGACATCCCATCTAGGAATTACAACAAAGCTGTCTATTCTTTCTTCTCTGGGACATATTGCTTCCTTTATCCCTTTACTACGGCTCAATGAATCGACCACGTTGCATGTGTGTATGTGTATATACATATATATATATATTTTTTTTTCTTTTTTAAAGAGATGGGGGTCGTGGCTCAAGGGGCTAAGGCGTCAGCCACATACACCTAAGGTGGTGGGTTTGAATCCAGCCCACACCCGCCAAACAACAATGACGGCTGCAACCAAAAAAATAGCCGGGCATTGTGGCAGGCACCTGTGGTCCCAGCTACTTGGGAGGCTGAGGTAGAAGACTCACTTGAGAGCCTAGGAGTTGGAAGTTGCTGTGAGCTGTGATGCCATGGCACTCTACCCAGAGGGACAGCTTGAGGCTCTGTCTCTAAAATAAAATAAAATAAAAGGGATGGGGGCCTTGGTATGTTGCCTAGGCTGGATTTGAAGATTTGAACCCCCTGCCTCAGGTAATCCTTCTGCTTCAGTCTCCCAAGTAGTATATTTTAATAGAAGTCTCAATGGGTTTCCTAGGTTCTCTGTCTCCCCATCCTAAAGCTACTTGTGTCTAAACTGCCATGCCAGAAATGTTATGGGTTAGCTCTTCCAATTCCTAGCTATGAAGGCTTGAGCAAAGTACTTTCTCTCTCTGGGTCTTATCTGTAAGATGAGAATATTAACACTTCCCTCACTGCAGCAAGGAAAAAGGCTGATATATGTGAAGGTCCTAGCACAGTGCCAGGTACACAGTGGACATTTTGGAGCCATGAAAGAAGACAATGCATTATACATGGCAGGGAGAGCCCTGCTGTTAGCGGGTAAACCTCCCAACCTCAGGAAGTAAGGACATATCACTACCGAGTGTGTTCTCTGGACTCTCCTGTCTCCAGTTTGGGCAGGCCACCCTATTCCAGCCATACCTTCTTTCTGATGAGGCCAGGAGTGTGCCACTTCAGATGTTATAGGAAACAGATAGCTCGGAAATGCAGAAAGCAAAAAAGCCATGAAAATAAAACAGTGGAAGACAGCTGGCACCAGAGCAGAGCTTCAGGGAGGACCTAGTTTTCCTGAATAGCAACAGAAAAACTCTTCCCTACCTGCCTCACCCCTCCAGGCAGCAACGTGGAACTCACTCTGGTGGAGTGGCAAAGGGGCAGCTCTTCTGGAAATTCAAATAACTACTTAAGGGACCTACTACTAAAGAGACCTACTTGTCCTTTACCTAGTTGTATGAATGCATTTAAGAAGACTGGTTCCCTGCCATATCCTGGGTAACATAGTTGTGGAAACAAGATTTCTGAAACAAGAAGAGATGGGGTCTTTCCTCAGCTGCCGCCAAGGTGCTCAGTTCTTTCAGGAAGCTAAGGCCGCGTTGGGGTGAGGCCCTCACTTCATCTGGTGACTAGCACCGCGCCCCGCAGCGCTGTTTCAGTACTCGCTTGTGCCATGGCCTCCGTCTCAGAGCTCGCCTGCATTTACTCAGCCCTCATTTTGCATGACGATGAGGTGACCATCACGGAGGATAAGATAAATGCCCTCATTAAAGCAGCTGGTGTAAATGTTGAACCTTTTTGGCCTGGCTTGTTTGCAAAGGCCCTGGCCAATGTCAACATTGGTAGCCTCACCTGCAATGTAGGGGCTGGTGGACCTGCTCCAGCAGCTGGTGCTGCACCAGCAGGAGGTCCTGCCCCCTCCACTGCTGCCCCAGCTGAGGAGAAGAAAGTGGAAGCAAAGAAAGAAGAATCTGAGGAATCTGATGATGACATGGGCTTTGGTCTTTTTGACTAAATCGTTTTTGTAATGTGTTCAATAAAAGGTTGGATTCTGTCATGCTTTAAAAAAAAAAAAAAGAGATGGGTAATTCTAAAGCTTAGGGTATTTACGGAGAGTGAATACCTTATTCCTACTGACTTCTCTATGCATTGGTTGAGAAGGTAGTATTGGCAATGGGAAGGCCTGAGGTCTCAGAGAGGAAGATACAGCTAGGAGAAACAGCTAGGAAAGTGACAGGAGCAGCGTTACCTGTGCACACTTGCATCTTATGCCAGCCCCACACCCGAGTGAGGGCGGAAAGTTGTGCTTTTCCTTCTCCATTCTTTTCTACACAGGTCCCAGCCTCCAGGACACATGGCTGTTATATCCATGGTAGACAGTATTCCCTGTGACTTTACTTATTCTGCAGGTAGCAGGTATGTTGCCACATGGGTTCCTGTTTCTCCTGCAACTTTTATGTTGGGGAATGAATGGCACCAACATGCAAGGCCATTCAAGCCAAGGACTGTGGACCCATTCCAAATGCTTCCCTTTCCTCCATGGCTTCAATGGTAATTTTTTCATTAAGTCTTCATGATTCTACCCTAACTGATTTAAAAAAAATTACTGAGTCGGCTTGGTGCCTGTGGCTCAAGCGGCCAAGGTGCTAGCCACATACACCCAACTTGGCGGGTTCGAATCCAGCCCAGGCCCACCACACAACAATGACTGCTGCAACCAAAAAAATAGCTGGGCATTGTGGCGGGCACCAGTAGTCCCAACTACTTGGGAGGCGGAGGCAGGAGAATCACTTGAGCCCAGGAGTTAGAGGTTGCTATGAGTTGTTATGCTACAGCACTCTACCCAGGGCGACAGCTTGAGGCTCTGTCTCAAAAAAAAAAAAATTACTGAATATCAATAATGTCCAGGCATGGGACAAGGATGTAAACATGGCAGAATCTTGGCACTCAAATCTGTCACAGCAGTTCTCACTGCTAATGCCTTTGTTCTTGCCTCAGTTATCGCTTAGCTCCTTGGGCACTATCCCCTAATACAGTGGCTTCTCAACCTTCCTAATACCTCCTAATGCCATGACCCTTTAATACAGTTCCTCATGTTGTGGTGACCTCCAACCATAAAATTATTTTCGTTGCTACTTCATAACTGTAATTTTGCTACTGTTATGAATTGTAATGTAAATATCTGATATACAGGATATATTTTCATTATTACAAAGGGGTCGCAACCCACAGGTTAAGAACTGCTGCCCTAATAAGCCTCCCTGCCTGTGGTCTCTCCAACTCTAACAGCTCTCCCCAGGGTCACCAACATGGTATTTCTAAAACATGATTATCCTCATATTGCTAGGGTGATGGCAACGACAGCCCTCTTAAGTGTAATCAAAATAATATTAGGTGTGAGAATTTTTTTTTTTTTTTTTTGTAGACAGAGTCTCATTTTATCACCCTCGGTAGAGTGCAATGGCGTCACACAGCTCAGAACAACCTCCAGTTCCTGGGCTTAGGCGATTCTCTTGCCTCAGCCTCCAGAGTAGATGGGACTATAGGCACCCTCCACATCACCCAGCTTTTCTTTTTTTTTTTGAGACAGAGCCTCAAGCTGTCACCCTGGGTAAAGTGCTGTGGCATCACAGCTCACAGCAATCTCCAGCTCCTGGGCTTA
Source organism: Galagoides demidoff (assembly GCA_963574575.1). NCBI lineage: Eukaryota > Metazoa > Chordata > Mammalia > Primates > Galagidae > Galagoides > Galagoides demidoff. The sequence goes on along the minus strand of CAUYQV010053107.1, from coordinate 6,794 downwards.
AGCCATTTTCTTGCCTCAGCCTCCCAAGTAGCTGGGACTATAAGCTCCACCACTATGCTGGGCTACTTTTTGATTGTAGTTGTCATTGTTGTTTGGTAGGCCCGGGCTGGATTCAAACCTGTCAGTTCTGGTGTATGTGGCTTGTGCCTTAGCTGCTTGAGCTACAGGCACTGAGCTATGACCAGCTATTTTTTTTTGCTGCAGTTCAGCTAGGGCTGGTTTTGAACCTGCCACCCTGGATATAAGGGGCTGGCAACCTACCCACTGAGCCACAGGCGCCACCTGAGAATTTTATTTTTAATTTCCTTGCTTATTTTTATTCCTTTGCTTTTTTTGAGGGGGAGGTTTGAGACAGAGTCCCATCCTATGCCCTGAACAGAGTGCAATGGCGTCATAGCTCACTGCAACCTCAGACTCGGAGGGCTGTGGGCATCCCACTGCCTCAGCCTCCGGAAGCTGCTGGGACTACACACACTTGCAGTGGCGCCTGGCTGAGTTTTTTATTTTTTTTAGGAATCAGGGTCTCACTCACTCAGGCAAGTCTTGAACTCCTGAGCTCAAGCAATTTTCCTTCCTCTGCCTGCCACAGTGCTGGGATCACAGGCGTGAGCCACTGCGCCCAGCAGGTGTGAGCAATTTTTAAGTATCACATATGTTGTATACTAATAAAGGAGATTCAATTTTTAGAACAAAGTTAAGATCACCTGGGGAAAGCCGTTGACTTTTTTTAAATTTGAGACAGAGTCTCAAGCCGTCCACCTGGGTAGAGTATCGTGAAGTTATGGCTCACAGCAACCTCCTACTCTTGGGCTCAAGCAATTCTCTTGCCTCAGGTTTTCTATTTTTAGTGGAGACAGGGGTCTCCCTTTTTGTTCAGGCTGGTTTCAAACTCATGAGCTCAAGCAATCCACCTACCTCAGCCTCCCAGAGTGCTAGGATTACAGGTGTGAACCACTGTGCCCGGCCAGCCTTTGACTTTGTAATAATACGCTACAATTACAGAGTACTGAATATTGGTAAACATTAACACAATTTGGATTTATATGATAGTACACGTTGCAAGAAATAAAACAAAGTTGGTAGTGACTGTGGGCCAGTGAATACGGCACCAGGCCCATATAATTGAGGGTGGCAGGTTCAAAGCTGGCCCCGGCCAAACTGCAACAACAACAAAAAATAACTGGGCCTTGTGGTGGGTGCCTGTTGTCCCAGCTACTCAGGAGGCTGAGGCAAGAGAATCACTTAAGCCCAGGAGTTGGAGGTTGCTGCGAGCTGTGACGCCACAGCATTCTACCGAGGGTGACAAAGTGAGACTCTGTCTCCTAAAAAAATATGAAGTTTATCACATGGGTAAGTACAATAATTGGCAAGCTATTTAAATCTAATCTATTTTCAGTAAATGAGATGGCAAGAGATGGAAATACCTAAAACAATCAGTTAATTAAAATGATTAGGGTGGCACCCGTAGCTCGGTGGGTAGGGCACCAGCCACATACACCAAGGCTGGTGAGTTCAAACCCAGCCCAGGCCTGCTAAACAATAATGACAACTGCAACAACGACAAAAAAAATAGCTTGGCGTCGTGGTGAGCACCTATAGTTCCAGCTACTTGGGAGGCTGAGGCAAGAGAATTGCTTAAGCCCCAGAGTTGGAGTTGCTGTGAGTTGTGACACCATAGTACTCTACCCAGGGTGACATAGTGAGACTCTGTCTCAAAAATAAAATAACATAAAATAAAATAAAATGATTAAATAAATATATTTGATGATTAAGGTAATAATAACATAATACTATATTAGGTAAGTAACATGTAAGGAGAATAGGCACTTCTTCTGTTCAGTCATACCAATCTTGAAAACCCTCAATAACACTACTAGCTTTGGCAGAAAATATGCAAATTGCAAAGTATGCCACAGCAGGAATTTGTTACAAAATTCAAAGACAAAAGTTAATCATTAAATGTTAATGGAATCTGGTTGATATAGAAAATAGTAACTCCTTAAGTGACAGAAAACATTCTGATATTCTCAAGTACTTTTTATAAAAATGTATATAAATTAAAATTGATTTTAATGTCATTCAGTAGTCATTAAATTTATAAGATTCCCCTCCCAAATTGTAGTAACATGATTATATTATTAATGTGAAAACACTAGCTTGGTCAAATGAATAAACTTTAAGAATTAAAAATATCTTTAGGCAGCTTGGCACCTGTAGCTCAAGCGGCTAGGGTGCCAGACACATACACTGGACCTGGCGGGTTCTAATCCAGCCCTGGCCTGCCAAACAACAATGACAACTATAACCAAAGAATAGCCAGGCGTTGTGGCAGGCGCCTGTAGTTCCAGCTACTTGGGAGGCTGAGGCAAGAGAATTGCTTAAGCCCAGGAGTTGGAGGTTGCTGTGAGCTGCGATGCCACAGCACTCTACCCAGGGCAACAGCTTGAAACTCTGTCTCAAAAAAAAAGAAAAAATAAAAATAAATAAATAAATAAATATATCTTTAGGCATCAAGACAGTAAAAGCAAGTAAGTCTGTCCTCAAACCTCTTTTCTTGAACATTTGATACAGGAAGACAATGCAGCATTGTCTACAAAATTCTGAGGGAAAGACAGTGTGACCAAGGAATATTATACACAGCCAAGATGTCATGCAAGTCTAATGTGAAAGCAACCCAAGACATTCTCAACACAAAGACACTCAAGGAATCCAGAACACAAAGTCCTTCTTGGGAAAAAACTGTTCACTGACAATATCTATCCAATTAAGTAAGAGCTCAATTAAAATACAGAATTTGGGGAAAGTGATGTTCAAGTAAAAGAACTATGGCAGAGCCTTCTTTGACATGGAAGCAAAACAGAAGGATGGGACTGCGCTAATCCTTCATAGCAGACTCAGTTACTACCATCTAAAATGGAAGCACTGGCAGCACTGGTAGCTCAGTGGGTGGGCACCAGCGACATACACCCAGGCTGGTGGGTTCCAACCCGGTCTGGCCAGCTAAAACAATGACAACTACAACAACAACAAAAATAGCCAGTGTTGTGGCAGGCACCTATAGTCCTAGTTACTTGGGAGCTTCAGGCAAAAGAATCACTTAAGCCCAAGAGTTGGAGGTTGCTGTGAGTTGCGACGCCATAGCACTCTACCCAGGGCAATAGCTTGAGACTCTCTCTCAAATAAATAAATAAATAAAATGGAAGCTAAGGACTAGAAATTTTGTGAAGGCAAAAAGTGGAAACCAAATAAACACATGTATATGTAACAAATAAATAAATAAAATGAAAGCATTATGGCTGCGTGCAATTGAGGCCGAGGTGGGTAGATTCCCTCAGCTCAGGAGTTAGAGACCAGCTTGAGCAAGAGTGAGACCCTGTCGCTAAAAATAGCCAGGTGTTGTGGTGGCCACCTACAGTCCCAGTTACTTGGGAAGCTGAGGCAAGAGAATCACTTGAGCCCAAGAGTTTGAGGTTGCTGTGAGCTGTGATGCCATGGCATTCTACCGACGGGGACAAAATGAGACTCTGTCTCTAAATAAATAAATAAATAAATAAAAGCATTTCATTAAAACAAACTATTTGGGAAGCTATGATTATACCACTCTAGCCTGGAAGACAGCAAGATCCTGTCTCTTTAAAATATAAAAAAGTAACTAAAAAATCCCCTACATATCTCACTCCAACTAGTTCATGCCTTAGTAATTTTTTCCTTTTTCTTTGTTTTCTTGTAAACACAGGATCTGACTATGTTGGTCAGGCTGACCTTGAACTCTTGACTTTAAGCAATCCTCTGGCCTTGGCCTGCCAAAGTGCTGGGATTACAGGCATGAGCTACTACATCTGGACTAAATCTTTTTAATTTTTGCTTAATCTTGAAGTGATCTTTAAGGAAAATATTCTAAGATGAAGGAATATTTCTTTGAAGTTTAGCAATTCTAATATTGCTTCAGTTTCTTTTGCCTCTGCTAAGGTCAAGAAAAATTCAGTTTAACATTACTTAAATCTTGGGCCTTTTCTCCACCCTTCCACCCCCTCCCCCAGCGCTGCTGGGCCTGCAAATTTGTGTGGGGCCGCGGACACAGGTCTCTATTGTGCAGGATGGAGTTTGTTAAGGTTGTCAAGAATAAGGCCTACTTTAAGAGGTACCAAGTAAAATTTAGAAGACGATGAGAGGGTGAAACTGATTACTATGCTCGGAAACGCTTGGTGATACAGGATAAAAATAAGTACAACACACCCAAATACAGAATGATAGTTCGTGTGACTTAACAGAGACATCATTTGTCAGATTGCCTATGCCCGTATAGAAGGGGATATGGTAGTCTGCGCAGCTTATGCACATGAACTACCAAAACACAGTGTGAAGGTTGGCCTGACAAATTATGCTGCAGCATACTATATTGGCCTGCTGCTGGCCCACAGGCTTCTCAATAGGTTTGGCATGGACAAGATCTATGAAGGCCAAGTGGAGGTGACTGGCGATGAATACAATGTGGAAAGCATCGATGGTCAGCCTGGTGACCTGCTATTTGGATGCAGGCCTTGCCAGGACTACCACTGGCAATAAAGTTTTTGGAGCCCTGAAGGGAGCTGTGGATGGAGGCTTGTCTATCCCTCACAGTACCAAACGATCCCCTGGTTATGATTCTGAAAGTAAGGAATTTAATGCTGAAGTACATCGGAAGCATATCATGGGACAGAATGTTGCAGATTATATGCGTTACCTAATGGAAGAAGATGAAGATGCTTACAAAAACAGTTCTCTCAATACATAAAGAACAACGTCACTCCAGACATGATGGAGATGTATAAGAAAGCTCATGTGGCTATACGAGATAACCCAGTCTATGAGAAGAAGCCCAAGAGAGAAGTTAAAAAGAAGAGATGGAACCGTCCCAAAATGTCCTTTGTCCAGAAGAAAGATCGGGTAGCTCAAAAGAAGGCAAGCTTCCTTAGAGCTCAGGAGCGAGCTGCTGAAAGCTAAACCAACCAATTTTATATGAATATTTCTTGATTTAAAACAATAAATTTGGCTCGGCGCCTGTGGCTCAATCAGCTAAGGCGCCAGCCACGTACACCTAAGGTGGCCAGTTTGAATCCCCAGCCCAGGCACGCCAAACAACAATGATGGCTACAACCAAAAAATGGCCAGGCGTTGTGGCGGGCGCCTGTGGTCCCAGCTACTTGGGAGGCGGAGGCAGGAGACTCGCTTGAGCCCAGGAGTTGGAGGTTGCTATGAGCTGTGATACCATGGCACTCTACCCAGGGGGATAGCTTGAGGCGCCGTCTCAAAAAAAAAAAAAAAAAAACAATAAATTTATTCATTAAGCAACAACAACAACAAAAAAATTGCTTATATCTTAAATGCTTACTTTCTTTTCTTTTCTTTCTTTTTTTTTTTTTAAGAGATAGGGTCTCAGCTTGGCGCCTGTAGCAGAGTGGTTATAGTGCCAGCCACCTACACCCAGGCTGTTGGGTTGGAACCCAGCCAGGGTCAGCTAAACAACAATGACAACTGCAACAAAAAAATAGCCAGATGTTGTAGCAGGCGGATGTAGTCCCAGCTACTCAGGAGGCTGAGGCAAGAGAATCCCTTAAGCCCAAGAGTTTGAGGTTGCTGTGAGCTGTGATGCCAAAAAAAAAAAAAAAGATAGGGTCTTAATCTGTTACCTTAGCTACTGGACTCAGTGTCACAATCATAGCTCACTGTAATCTCAAACTCCTGGGCTCCAACAATCCTCCTACCTCACCTTCCTGAGTAACTGGCACTACAGGCATGTGCTACCATGTCTGGCTAATTTTCTTTCTTTCTTTTTTTTTTTTTTAAGAGATAGGGTCACACCCAAGTTGGTTCAGAACTCCTGGCCTCAAGTGATTCTCTCATCTCAGCCTGTGAATCATTGCACCCCACGGGTCAGAGTGTATTTTTATTATTAAAAGTAAAGATTCCGTGGGAGGCAGATGTGGGAGGTTTGGGCTAGGAGTTCAAGACCAGCCTGAGCAGGAGTTAAGACCCTATCTATACAAAATTAAGGGGCATAGTGGTATGCACCTGTAGTCCCAGCTACTTGGGAGGCTTAGGCAGGAGGATTATTTAAGCCCAGGAATTTGAGGTTGCAGTGAGCTATGATGATGCCACTGTACTCCAGCCTGAGTGATACAGCTAGACCCTGTCTATATAAAAAAACAATATACTCTAAGTTCTAGACAAACAACTCAGACAGTCCTTTCTGCAACTTAGCGCAGTTATTAGCTCTGAGCTGTCTGGATATACAGCCAGCAGGAACAGAAAAGGGGCACCCAGTCTGCAGTCAGTTTCCTGTTCTGGTCCCGGCTGGGACAACCTCTCCCTTTGGAGCAGCTCCCATTAACTCTCTGACTTCTCACCTTATTTGTATGATAGGAAAAGCTCTCTCTTCCTCAGTACTCTTACAGGGAGTGTGTGGGAATTGTGCTAATAGCACAGGAAAAACATCTCAAATGGCAGGATAGTATCTTAAATTGGAAAGCTTTATATTAAAAAGAGGCTATCCAGTTATCAAGCGATCAGGGTGCTTCACTTAAGGCTGGCTTCAAACCTGTTCCTTGCACTCTGGTTTCTGTTCCACTGCATTCCAAATACCTGGCATATTTCAATCTTGTTTTTTTTTCTTTTTTCTTTTTTTTTATTGAATGGTAACTATGTACATTAATACACTTCTGGGGTACAGTGTGGGGTTTTCACATGCAATCCGAAATACTTCCATCAAACTGATCAACACAGCCTTCATGTCATTTTCTCAGTTATAGTTTTAA
>CAUYQV010053103.1:0-24130 GCA_963574575.1 Galagoides demidoff | reverse complement strand
GAGTCTTTCTGCATATTTCTGCATATCTATAGGCAGGTACAGAAGCTCGATCTTCAAAGAAATGCTTCTCAGAATCAATCTCCTGGAGGAGCACATTGAAGTGAACTGCCATGTCTGAGCAAGGGGTGCTTATCTCTTACATAGAATTAAAAGTGTAAATCATTAAAATCTGTGGAACTTTTGAGAATGAGCTGCTGTGTGTGCCTGACTGATGATAAGAGTGGGAAGGACAACACTGAGCCAAGAGAGGTCATTTTGTACACTGAAATTAAAAAGTAAGGAACTGGGCCGGGTGCAGTGGCTCACACCACTCTGGGAGGCCAAGGCAGGGGGATCCCTTGAGCTCAGGAGTTCAAGACCAGCCTGAGCAACAGCGAAACCCCATCTCTACTAAAAATAGAAAAACTAGCCAGTTGTCTTGGCAAGTGCCTGTGGTTTCAACTACTCGGGAGGCTGAGGCAAGCAGATTGTTCAAGCCCAAGAGCTTGAGGTTGCAGTGAGTTATGATGATGGAAAAAAGAAAAAAAAGAAAGCAAATGTATTCTGAAGTGAAATTCATGGTGGGCTTTATTTTTGAACTAGCAGCAGCACAAATGGGCAAGAAGAAAGGGATTGCTGTCATCTTCTTACATCTTATAAGTTTAATAAGATTTTTCATTCTTTTGATTTCTTGGTAGCGAATTGTGCTATTATTAGCTATATTAGACCTTAGTAAGCATATGCCAGTTAACATGCGCATCTATCAAACACAGTAAGAGGAAACACAGTGCAGCAAGCAAAAATGAAGAGTTCTGTTGTCTGAGTGGGGAAAAGCAGCCCCGGTTAGAGTGACATATGGGACTATGTCGTCCTGGGCCGTCATGAGGGGCGTGCTGGCAGACTGAGTTGCACGTGCACGCTGGAGGGTCCTCAGAGGGGCATCTGCCAGAGCCCCCTGCCTCCAGGCGTGACCTCGCCTTGTCTGACCTGCCCATCTCTGCGTCTCCTGCCCTTCAGACATGATCATGACCAGTTCATGCAGCACTGAGTGTGATTTGCACGGCTGGGAGGGGCACACTCCTGGGGCATCCGCAATTCCAACTGTTTGGGTGAGAGGGTGTTGTACAGAGACAATCATTGTTTGACATGGAGTTGAAAGTCAAGGTAAAATAAGCAAATCCCGTTTTTCCCATTGACTCACTTATTTATTTCTCCAGTCTGTTATTTTCAGTCTTTGAAAGTATAAACATAAAGGAATGTTCATTGGAAGACAGTCTCTGAACCAACTGCACCAGAATCACCTGGGGGTCCCTGCTGAAAATGTAAATGTCTGGGTCCTGACCCAATGTGCTGAATCAGACCTTCTGAGGATAAGGTCTGACTCTTAAGCATGGTGGATGGTTTGAAAACCCCTGGCGTTAGGAGCTATTTTCCAGTGCTGACTTTCAAACATATTTGTGTCAAGATGAAGATTACCATTTAATTCTGATGAAATTTTAGATCTGTCAGAATGGATACAGAGATAAAACAGTGGATAAAGTCCCTCACATACTTTTTATTACTAGGGTACTAATGTTTCCTTGATTGACATAAGAAGAATTAAATATCCCATTTACCACAGTCTGAAAGGATGATTCCCAAAACACCTATTTATTTTTATCTTCAGTAAGGAAGACTTTAACATTTTGTAAAAATGTCATATAGTTTTCTGATTTTGTGCTTCCAGCCAACCATCTAAAACCTTCTTTTACTCTTGTATAAAATGAGGCCCTTGGGGAAAAGGAATGCTTGGTTAGAAATGCTCACAGATTCCAGGTTTCCTTTCGTATACAGTTAATGAAAAGTTCATTAGTTCATTAGTGTCACCGAGGATAAGAAGATAAAAAGTCAGATAAAGATGTGGTTTACTTTGTAAGTTTGTACACTCCCTTCTAATTCATATTTTGATTTGTTTTTACTACCTCTTAACTTTATTATTTTCAGAATGTGGCTGAGTTCAGTTTATAAATGTAGAGGTGAAGTTTAAGCTTTACTTGCATGAGAGGCTACCTGTTTACTGTGTGGTCAATATGAAATGTAAACTAGGCAAGTCAACCACTATGTTATTTTAAGACTAAATAGAGCTAAAGAACATGTTTGGTGCCAGTATGTAGAAAATATTTAAGAGAAAGAAGACAAAAAACACTAATACTTAATGGGCACTTAAAATTAGAAAATTCTAAATCTTTCTTCCCACCAATTCTACCTAACTTTAGATAATAGTTCAAACAGTTGTATCACAGAAGACAAGTGATTCATTCATTTCATACATTTTTATTAATTTTATTTAATTTAGCTGATGTTAAGTTGGGGATGTTAATTCTTTTTTTTTTTTTTTTTTTTGAGACAGAGTGTCAAGCTGTCACCCTGGGTAGAGAGTGCTGTGGCATCACAGCTCATGCAACCTCAAACTCTTGGGCTTAAGCAGTTCTCTTGCCTCAGCCTCCCAAGTAGCTGGGACTGCAGACACCTGCCACAACACCTGGCTATTTTTTGGTTGTAGCTGTCCTTGTTGTTTGGTGGGCCCAGTCTGGATTCAAACCCACCAGCTCCAATGTATGTGGCTAGCGCCCTTCCTGCTGAGCTACAGGCGCCGAGCCTAGAGATATTAATTCTGATCTGGCTTTGTAGTTATGGAATCTGAAACATGTACTGGTTGAATCAGGAATAAAAATGGTGCCAAAGCTCATCCTAGAAGTGACATATTGTGGTTCATTTGTTTGATTTCTTTGAAATGCTTATGTTTGTCATTTTACAAAATTTATGACATGCTCACAATCAAATATTCTGAAAGCAAGAAAGTATACAAAGGTTACTTTCTTATCATCTAGAGGTAATTACTGATTGTATGTTGGCGTGTGCTACCTATTTTTTCTCAATGTGAACACACAGTGGTATTATAAATGTACGTAGGTATTTGTTTTTGTGTGTGCATACTATTCCATATCCATTGTTAGTAGGCTACTCAATCATTTTTTTTCACCAGACAATATTTTGCAGATACCTGTTGTATGTACGTGTGTGTATAGTTTTCATTACACTCCATTTATGATTGTACCCTTACTATAATACTCTATAATTTGAATCTATCATAATATGTTTAATGATTCCCTTATTGATGAGCACTTAAGTTGTTTCCAGTTTTCCCACTTTTGTAATCAACACAATGAAACCCCTTGCTTGAATATTTTCTTAGGGTACATTTTTAGAAGTAGAATTGCAGAGTGAAAGGAAATGCAATTTAAAAATTTGAGATACATTGTCAAGTTGCCCTTAAAATTGTGTTGTTTTATACTTTTACTAGCAATGTCATTAGGGTGATCATTCGGGAACATTATGTACAATCTTGGTTTTGTTATTCTGTTATATCTTTGTAAATATAACATGTCAAAATATGACTCTTACTTTACTTTTCATTTGTTTGATGCTGTCTTCAGAGATTCACCTTAACTTCTGTACTCCCTGGGGAGTTGGTGAGCTGTGCAGTTCTACCCTAACTCGGCAGTGGTGGGCAAAGTTCTTAAGGCAGACAAAGGAAGGAATGATCTTACCTGGTCGCTACGTAGCTCACAGATGATGTCTTGAGGACAGAAACCAAATTTGCTGGATGGAAATTCCCTTCTCCTTTTTCTTCTAAACATTTGTTTTTAAGGCTAAATATAAATAAGTCATTCCATCCTTTTTTAAGTTGCAGAAATAATGGCTTATTTAGGCATCAGTCAAAGTTTAATGACATCACAGGAATGAAAAAAAAAGTATCCAGTGTACTCAATACTAGTATGAAACCAATATGTAAACAACTACATGTCCATACGAAAGAAAAAACACCAGTATAGTCTGGTAAGGGGGAGGGGAGAGGAGGGAGAGGGGAGAGTGGAGGAAGGAGGGTGACTGGCCAGATCTCACCTAGTGTGCACAGCGTGAAGGTGTTTAGCACCCCCCTGGGTGAAAGGCTCAACTGCAACTTGAACCTTAGAATTGAAAACAATATAACCTAAACATTTGTACCCTCACATTAATCTGAAATTAAAAAAAAACTTAAGGACCATCAAGAAAATTCTAAATCTTTGAAATAGTAATCAGCTTATTGGCCTACCATAGGACTATGGAGAACATTGACCCAAACCCAGAAATTTAAATTCTGGCTTCCTAAAAGCTGCGTGGAGGAGTGTAGAGGGGAAAAGGAAATTCTTTTATTTCTTCTTGAAGGGTCCTCCCTAGAAATAAGTTATTGGCAAGGATATCTGTCTGTCTGTCTGTCTATAGCTATCTATCTATCTATCTATCTTAAGAGAGTCACTTTAGAATTTCTGACACTTCTGTTTTTATTGGAAATACCATGGTTCATCTGATTTTAGTCTATTTGTGTGTGTGTGTTTTTTTTTCTTTTTTGCAGTTTTTGGCCGGGGCTGGGTTTGAACCTGCCACCTCTGGTGCCCTACTCCTTTGAGCCACAGGCACCACCCTGTATTTGTGTTTTGTAATACTCGGAAGTATAGGAAACATCTGACTCTAAATGCTTTCCCCAGAACTTTGCAATCCTGTTGGATGACCTTAATTTATACATATTTGATTATTTTTGGCCCTGTCCCAGAATTATAAAGGAGGTATAATTCCCAGAGAGGTCCAGCAATGGACAAGGGTTTCACATGTTACAACGAACAATTATGGTCAACTCTTAGGTTTTCAACTTTGGTTTCTTGTAGAATCAATTTAGTGCTGCTCGACACCGGTCTTCCGTCCTGTTACCTCCTCTCACCTTCACAATGCCTTTTCCTGTTTCCTGCAGGCATTCTTACACCGAATGAACCAGTGTGCAGCCTCAAAAGTTGACAAAAATGTAACAGAGGAAACAGTGAAGGTGAGGACCTATAATTGGCCCTTGGCCCCCACACTAGCTCCCCTTAGGATACTTCTATATGTGATGTGGGACTTCAGGACCCTCAGCTTCTTTTCAGTAACACTGAAAGTTCCTGTGCCAGTAGCTTGGGTTGGTATAATTTGAAAAGAAAGGGGACCCAGGGCTTGGGGAAGGAGACGGGAGTTAAGAGGTTGGCATGAAAATCACAGAGCAACTTTTTACTAAAGTCTTGGGAAAATTTGAATAGAGAAAGAAGAATAAACCTAGAGTAAGAACCACTGTGGCTCAGGAAAGCAGGATGTGGGCAAATGTGACATCAAATACCTGTGCTCGCTAAAGAACAAAAGACTTGAATGGTCCAATAAGGTAGAAAGTCCACACTGTATCTTAAACTCAGAAATGAATATATAAACATTTGTTTTTAAACTGTAGGGGAAGAAAATTATGAAGAGTTCTAAAAAAAAATTAAAGGATTATAAAAGAAAATAATGATCATATAGTGATCATTCGTTTAAGTTGTATATATCATCATTGATATTTGTGATGCTAACCTACTGCTTTATTTTATTAAAAATAAAAAATTTTCTAAGGATTATTTTAATGTTCTTCCGACTCTAATTCCTTGTAAATTAAATACTCAACCTTCAAATTTTCCTTCTGTGAGAATATTTCAGTTAATGATTTTTGTTTGCAAGCAAAAGAAAGCCATTACTCAGATTGACTCTGAAGACAGTTTTGCTCACATAATAGGGACTCCAGACAGAAGAGAAAGTCTAGCACCGGTGACCCAAGGAGGCCAACAGGGTTGCTGGGTCCCCTCTAGCTACTCACTGCCACCTGGTTATCAGCTTTGCCCATCAGCTGGCTCCTCCCATGCTGTGGAAGAACTGTGTCCTAGTATCACCTGTCGTTTCCACACATGGCACCTTTCAGAGGGAGGAAAGGACTGTCTGTTCCAGGGTGCCCTTCTTAGGATCAAAGGCACCCTTCCCTGCAGAGCCTGCCAGCAAATCTCATTTCCTTTCAGCCCATCCTGGAGGAGAGAGTGGGACTACTGTGCTTGGACTGGGCCATTCAGGCCTCTCCCTGAGATCCAGGCTTGGTATCCTGGTTTTTGTTGGAGTGGGGGAGGAGTCCGACAAAATCAGGGCTCTGCCAGCAGGTGGGAGGAAGGCATGCATGTGGGGTTTTCAGCCTGGAGAGAATACTATCCTCTCCTGGACTTTTTCTTTTTTTAACTTGCTTTACAAACTGTACTTACTTAGACATTTATTTATTTACAGATGTTGTTCTCAAACATTGAGGATATCCTTGCAGTACATCAAGAATTCTTAAAAGTTGTGGAAGAATGCTTACATCCTGAACCCAGTGCTCAGCATGACGTGGGAACTTGCTTTCTTCACTTTGTAAGATACATTTTTATTTCAAAGCTCTTTCCCCCTAGTTTTTAAGGTTTAACTTTTGGCATAGTAGCATGTGTGCATTTAGCATTTAGAAGTAAAATCTGACACCACAAGTTTGGGGTCTTTTAAGGCCAGAGAAATCTTCCACTTAGAGCCAGAAAAGGGGAGAGTGCCTCACATCATCCGTTTTACTCAGTAAAGAATAAACAGCCTTTTCTTTGCCCGGACAAGTTAGTTCTTCGCATCCTCTGTAGCTTTGAATTCTAATGAATATTCAGGCTTTTCATAATGAATGGATTTTTATGTTTCTCTCAAACATAGAGCATTTTTCTTTTGAGGCAGAAAATCCTTGCTCTAATAATGGCACGACCAGCTTTTATTAGTCAGAATGTTCCCTTGTCAATAGACTTGCAACAGACCCAGAGGTGAACAAACCCAGCGGGCCTGCAACTGGTTTTCTCTCAAGGATGGTTTCTCAGAAAGCTGTACTGAGCGGCACAGAAGGAATAACAATCTAGGACTGAGTTGTTTCAAATTACATATCCTGTGCCTGGATGATCATTTTCATCTTTCTATACATGAAACCTGAAATTATTTAAGCAAAGTACTTTAATTCGCAAAGTACAAAGCCACCTGTATAGCAGACATTACTTTCAGAACTGAGGGGCATTTGTAGTAAAAAAGAGAAGAGTATGGCTGTTTATACTAATCCATTGATGCCCATTTTGAGAATGCCAATTTGAACTCATGTATTTATCAAAATGCTAATAATATTTTAAAACGTGTAAGAGGATTTTGTCATAGAAATTATGTTTTGTATATTTTAAGTTGTCCATTTAGTCTTTATAAAGATTTCTATATATAGTTTGTAGATATGTCCATAGGGAGTGAGTAGGCTCTGTATGTGTTCTTTATCATCAGAAAATATTTCATAAAAATAATTATATTAAAGGGAGAGGTTTTTTTCTCTTGGGCACAGCTGGACGCCATGGGTGTCTGTGTCCACTTACTCAAGCCTGCTGCCCCTTTCACAAAAGAATTGAAAGAATCAGGCCCTTCTGCCAGCTGGAGTAGTTGCTATCTGAGTCCAGGCCTGCACATGGGAATCTTGCACCCTGACATCCATTTCCTTAGTAACACGTTATGAATCTGTCATCCATGAATTTAGCTAAACTATTTCTGAAGTTTGTTTTTTTTCCGGTGCCTGCCATCTCTGTGATAAGTAATTCAATACATGCTCTGCTGGCTGTATGAAATAGCACCTAGTGTTTCTAAATGCATGCCTTTGAAATTTCAAAGGCCACATTTCTGTTTTAATATTTTACCAATATTTCTTCTTTTCCTCTTTAGTTAGTGCTGCATTGACAGATAAGCCACTTGGAGAAAATCTCACAAATGGAAGGGAGTTTAGAGATAATGATGGTAAAATTCCCACTATTTGGGGAAGAATCCCCCCTATGCATCTATGAAGGCTGCTCATTTTATTCTATGATCACTTTCAGTGACACCTCTAATGTTAGGAAGTTTCTATATTGATCCTGAATCTGGAATCTGGACACTGTTCTTGCAGTTGTCTACTAGATGGTCCTAGTGTTCTTGAGCTACATGGAATCATCAGTCCTTGACAATGTGATGCTATTTGAAAGCAGCTTCTATTTTCTAACTTTTCTATACTAACAAATATTTCTCTCTGAAATGACCTCTCCTGAGTGGTGTCTTTGGGGTCTGTCATTATCTTAGTTACTTGCTGTGAGATATTCTCCAGTTTGTCAGTGTCCCTCCTAACACAGCTATACACACTGGTATGACCTGCAGGATACTGTGTCTGGTGTACACTTTTCCTGCTACCTAAAATGACTTTCTTCTCTCTCTGTGCCTGGGAGTGATGAATTCATCTCACTGACCTTTGCTCAGATGTCTCTTTCTTTTTCCCAATCTGTATTGAATCTTCAGCAAGGCTCAGTGCTCTCTTTTTGCCTTTCTACCTTTGAGTTCATTTATCTATTAGTACACTCATCACAATGGAGTGAATTTTATATATGTCTATCTGCTTTTCTAGGCTGTTCTTCATGAATCATAGAAAATGAATAAACAAAATTTACACACATATACACACACAGCATAGATCTTGAAACATAAAAGACCACTTGTATCTGCATATCAATCACATAGGTTACAATTTTAAGGTGGTGAATAAAATGATTCTAATTTATTCTTACCTGAATTCACAGAAAGAGAAGTTTCGTATCTATGACGAATATTGTAGTAACCATGAGAAGGCACAAAAATTGCTTCTTGAACTTAACAAAATAAGAACAGTCCGGACTTTTCTTTTGGTAAGTGTGGATTTATGTATTATTGTGTGTTGATACTCGTTGGCAGAGCTAGTAAGAATCAAGAAGTAACACCAATATGGTGTAAAATACTGTCTATGGGAATAACTCTGTAGAAGCTAGAATGCTTAGATAGAGTCAGGAAGTGAGAGTTGGGATAAGTGTGTACTATGTATATGGCCCTCTCCTGGGTGATTGGAGATTCTTTGTGAGACCCCACAGGCTCCTGGTGAGAGCACTTACGCCAGAGTTCATCATGCTTTATAATCCTAACTCCCTGGGGCGTTGCTTACTTCTGCTGAGAGAGCTGTTAGCAGGGCAGTGGCAGGAAGGAAGTAAATCATGGATATGGTAGGAAATAATTATAAAGATTGACCTTTCTCTTACATATGTTCCCTATTTGGTTTTCGTAAAAATAGCACAAATAAATACAGACTTTGGCAGTTAGGTTAGCAAAAATAAATGCATACTTTGGTAGTTACTCGGACAATTTAATGGCCAGTGAGGACCAGATTCTAAGTGTACAGTTCAGTGATATTTAGCAAATTGTGGTATTGTACAGCCACCCCCCCTAATCCTGTTGTAGGTGATTTCCATCTCCTCAGAAAGTCCTTCGTGTCCCTTTACAGCCCATCTCTGCTCTCACCATTAACTCCAGGCAACCAGGGATTGGCTTTTGTCTTATAGATTTGCCTTTCCTGGAAATTTTATAAAAGTGGAATCATCTAGTGTAATCTTCTGTGCCTGGCTTCTTTTTACTTAGTAAAATGTTTTTGAGGTTCCCCCTTGTTATGGCATGGATCCATTTTCCATTCATTTTCTTGTTGAATAGTATTCCATTGTGTGGATATACTGTTTTGTTCATCCATTTGCCAGTTCATAAACATTGGGTCTGAGTCCAGTTTTGGCTGTTGTAAATAATACTGTTATGAACATGCATGTACAAGTCTTGGGGAAGATGTTGATTTTTATTCTCTTGGGCAGATACCAAGTAGAATGGCTGGGTTGTATGCATATGATTTGCAAGTGTGGCTGTGCCGTGTCCACTAGTATGAGGATTCTAGTTTTTCTATATCTTTGTCAAGACTTGGTAATTATCAGTCTTTCTGATTATAGCCGTGCTAGCTGGTGTGTAGTAGTAACTCATGGTGGTTTAAATTTGCATTTTGCTAATGAGTAATGATATTAAGCATGCTTTCATGTGCTTATTAGCCACTCATATCTTTTTTGGTGAAATGCTTACTCAAATCTTTTAAATTGGGATGTTTGTCTCATATTGAGCAATAAGTGGTTATTATTTTAGATGAAAGTCCTATCTGTGTGTAAGATATATAATTTGCAAATACCTCCTCTTAGTGTGGTTTTTCTTTTCATTTTAAAAATATTGTCTTTTAAAAATGAAAAACTTTAAATTTTAATCACTCCAGTATATTAGCTTTTGTCCATTTTGATCATCCTTTTATGGTCATATATAAGAAATCTCTATTCAGGCCTAGTACCTAGTACTTATGTCAAGTTTTTTTGCTAAGTATTTTATTCTTTTTTGATGCTATTGTGATTGGAATTGTCTTAATCTCATTTTTGTACTATTGTTAGTATATGGAAATTTACTTGACTTTTGTATATTGAAACTGTATCCTTTTATTTGAATTTATGTGCTAGTTAAGTAGTTCTTCTGTAGGATTATTTAGGATATTTTGCAAAAAGAATCACATCAAAGACAGTTTTACTTCTTATCCAATGTGGATCCCCTTTTTTTTTTCCTGGCTAGAACTTTCAGTATAAGTTGAATAGAAGTGGTAAGAGCAGGCACCTCTGCTTTGTTTCTGATCTGAGGAGGGGGATCTTTTAGTCCCTCATCATTAAGTGTGATGTTTCGCTATAGGCCTTTTTAGAAGATGTCATGTTGTAGGTTGAGGAAGTTTCATTATATTCCTAGTTCACTGAGAGATTTCATGACCTTTTCTGTTTCTTTTCTAATGTGTTTAATGCTATGAATAATTATTATCTATATGAATTAACAAAGCTATTAATCATTATTATTCATATTATTAAATTATCCAGTTATCAAGGGTGGGATATTGAAATCTCCAAGTATAATTAAATTGTCTATTTTACACTGCAATTCTGGCAGTTTTTGTTTTATGTATTTTGGGGGCTCTGTTGTTAGATATGCATGCTTTCATAATTGTTATATTTATATTTCTGTTGACCGTCAGAAAATGTCCCTCTTTGTCCCTATTCAAGTCTATTTTTCCTAGCCATGATAGCTCTTACTGTTTGTATATTACATCTCTTTCCATTTTTTTAATTACAAAGTCTTTATGGTCCTTGAAATGTATTTGGTAGAAGGCAAATTGTTTGTTCCTAATTTTCTCAATCCAGTCTAACAACTTCTGCCTTTGTTTGGAGTGTTTAGTTTGTTTACCTTTAATGTAATTATGATACAGTTGTGTTTACATGTACCATTTTTAATTTTTTTCTTCTTTGTTTTCTTTTTTTTGATCCTTTGCCCCTCTTTTATTGCCTACTTTTGTGTTAAAAAGTATTTTTAATGTACTATTTTAGTTTCTCTGTTGTTTTTTAACTATATGTTTTAAAGGTTTTTTTTTTTGTGATTGGTCTAGGAACTATCATGTGCCTATTAACTTATCAATTCTGTTTATGTTAATACTGACTTAAGTCAGTGAAATAAGGGTACATTTTCTGGGTGGAAATGGATGTTGCATTTTCTCTCTCTTCTATTGTGCTATTATTACCATTTATATTACATCCAATATGTTAAGAACTCCATAACACAATGTTATAATTATTACCTTCTGCATTTTTCTACAGACTTTTGTATTTACTTACATATCTACCATTTCTGGTGCTTTTATTTTTTTCCTGTGTATTTGACTCTGATGTTAGGATTTTCAGCCTGGATCACTTCCCCTTAGTCCTTCTTGTAAGTTATTTCTACTGAGTGACTTCAAGTCTCCATCTTTGTTTATGTGGCGATGTCTTGACTTTGGTTTCCTTTTTGAAGGGTAGTTTTGTTGTATATAGAACTCCTGACTGATAGATTCTGTTTTCCCTTCAGTGCTTTGAATTTCTCATTCCGCTACCTTATGGCTTCCATTGTGTCTGATGGGAAACCTCCTGCTATGATTGTATTGTTGTTATTGCTGACACGACAGATCATTTTGCTCTTTCTTGCTGCCTCCAAGATTTCTCTTTGTCTTTCAGTAATTCAATGGTGCTGTCTTTATCTGTGGATATAAGAACTTTTCTTATAGTTGAGCTTATAGATTAATTTTTTTTTCTTCAAATTTGGGAAGTTTTTAGCTATTACTTAAAAAATATGTATAACTGATCCTTTTGTTCCCTTCCTTAGCGCCTCCCCTTCCTGGTGTTGGTAAGCTTCATGCCGCTCCTTGATTCCTGATGCACTTGTCATTTCTCCATAGTCTTTCCTGTCTTCTCTGTTCTTCAGATTGGATGGTTTCGCTTATTTTTTATCAACTTAACTGATTATTTTTTCTTCTATCTCACATCTACTCTTTAGCCTAGCTAGTAAATTATTTTATCTTATGTTTATTAGATTTGATTTTATAGTTTCTAATTTTCTGTTGAAATTTTCTATTTGTTTACTCAGTATTAGCATATTGTCCCTTAAGTTTTTTTTTTTTTTTTGGCCAGAGCTGGGTTTGAACCTGCCACCTCCAGCATATGGGGCTGGCACCCTACTCCTTTGAGCCACAGGCGCCACCCATCCCTTAAGTTTTTTAACAGAATTTTAACACTCTTTTGAACATATTTAAAATAGCTATTTGGAATCTGTGTTTGTAAATCCAACATCTGGGTACACTCAGAGTTAGTTTATATTGACTGGATATGAGTTGCATTTTCCTATTCCTTTGCATATCTCATATTTCACATTGAAAACTAGACATGCATGTATTGTAGCAACTCTGGATTCTGATATTTTCCCCCCTAAGTTGGTTATCATTTTTGTTTGTTCTGTTTTGTTTTTAGTAACTTGCCTTGACTTAATCTATGAACCTGGCTCACTTATATGTGCAGATAAGGACATGTCTGCTCAGTTTTAAGTTTTTATAATTTAGCCTAGGTTTTTAGGGATCAGTCCTGTGAGTGCTTGACTTAGTGGTCAGTGACTTGTCAGAGGTGGTCAGAGATGGTTTTCTACCTTGTCCATAGGTCTGCCTGTGAGCGTGGTCAGGGCACATTCAAGGGCAGGGTGTTTTCAAGTCAGGTCTGGTTTTCTCTTCTTGTGGATCCCTTTCAGGCCTTCACTGCATATGCACGAGGATAAATGTAGAGTTTCTTTAAGCTCTCTGTAGCTCTCCAGGTTATTCTATTAAAAATTTGGCTAATTTACCAATTTGATACTTACTCAAGGATGGCAATCTCAGACTAGAATTGTGGGCGTTCCCTAATTTTTCTTATGGAATATGCTAATTTTATTGACAGCACCACCAGTGTGGGATTTTTGTCCTCTGCAGCCTCCTGTAGACCTCTCTGGCAGCAGGTTTTCAGGACCTGTGATACCATACCTTGAAAGTGCCCCCAGGTAGAATAAGCTGGAGAGGGTAGGGGACATAAGGGTGGGAAAAGCTTGGGCAAGAATTCCAGAGAGAACTCTCATTGTTTTTACCATGTTTTTAGCATTTTTTTAATGGATAAATATTTCTCAATTTGTTGTTTGACATTAGTTGATTTCCAGAGCCCTGAAATTGTTGGTTTTGGCATTTTCCCCCTCAATATTACAATTGTTTGGAGGTAAGAGCATTTACTAATCTCTTCTTCTGCCATGGTTAGAAGAACCCCTTATCCTGATGAAATTTTAAGGCTCTGTGTAAAGGGGAAGTACTCTGTGATTTAATTTAATGCAGTCTGTTCCCAGCAGGATTGACTTGGGGTCTAATTTTCCTTGTGAATTATGTGAAGCCTCACTGAAAAAGTCTCAAGTCAAGAATGCTGGTTTTAGATGATCTTATAGAATAGTCTGGTTGATAGAACATGGTTTGTATCGTTCTTGCCCTGGTGCTCACCACACATTTTCTGGATGGCTTTAGGATATTCACTCTATCTATGGTATCATTTTCCTTATTCATAAGATGTGAATAATAATCACTGTTTGAGAAGTATATAGGAATTTATAGGTTTTGGGTGATGTGATGGTCGTATTGTCATTTTGGGTTACCTCAGTAAGTTTTTATGATCAGTGAAATCTTTGGGAGCTTGTTTAGGGAGCATATTCTTTATGTATGCATTCTTTATGTATATGCTTTATTTATATGTAAGGAGATAGCTGGCTCTCATAAGCCAGACTAAAGTGGAGACTAGCATCTGCTCTTTTGAAGAGAGTTCATGTTCTGAGCTGTGCTAGTGGACAAGGAGGTAACTGGCTAGACTAGAGTGTCAGGGGTTCTCTTAGGGCACTTTAGCCTGGAGGTAGGTAAGGGGGGGCCACTTCTACAAGGGTGCTAGCTCATGCTGGACACTGATATATCACTGGAAACAAATATAATGAGATGTAGGTAGTTGTGTTTTGGGGATTTTTCTGGGAAAAATACCATCCATAGTTTGAAAGACTATTTTGATAACCTGATTTCAGCAGGGAATGAACACGTGTCAGGACATGTATTTGCTGTTCTGCCTTCTAAGGTGTCTGGGTGAAGTTGCATTCATGGCTCTGGTTTAGCTGTCTGAGATAAACAAAGTGAGTTGCTCAGGACAGTGGAGGATTGTTTTGCCACCACGGGTTTTCTTTCTGCATCCTGTCTTGCTCAACATTCAGCCATTTGAATGGCTGTGTTAGAGATTTATTATATTCTTCTTCTCTGCTGGTCATTCTCACAGGCACTGTAGAAATAAAGCTTTGGCAAGTTTCATGTCTGTTTCTTTGCATTGCTGCTTATGAGGGTCAAGACTTTATTTATTGAGTCAGTTTCTCTTGACCAACACTTTATGTTCAGTGGAAGCTGCTTCAGTTTCACTTTAACCTGGTTGCTGATTTTGAGAATTCTCCATTCATCCTTTTGGAGAAGACCTCCTCTGACACTGGGTGGTCAGGATCTTTGGTAAAGTGTGATAGCAAAAAGTGACTTAAAGACCACCTGCTTAAACCCTGTCAGTTTTACAGAGAGGACAACTAGAATTCTTAAGTCAGTCCAGGTTGTATCACTAGTCAATGGCTGAGTCTGAGTTAGAACCAAATTATTTTTATACCTACTTTTCTGATTTTTTTTGAGACAGAGTCTCACTTTGTCACCCTTGGTAGAGTGCTGTGGTGTCCCAACTCGCAGCAATCTCAAACTCTTGTGCTTAATGATTTTCTTGCCTCACCCTCCCAAGTAGCTGAGCATGCCTGGGCTACAGGTGCCCACTACAACGCCCAGCTATTTTTTTTCTTTTTTTGATTGTAGCTTGTTGTTGTTGTTTGGCAGGCCTGGCCTAGATTCAAACTGCCAGCTCCAGTGTATGTGGCTGGCACCCTAGTCCCTGAGCTACAGGTGCGGAGCCTATGCCTACATTTCTACAACACAGTGTACCCTTTCTTTATATGCAAAATCTGTCCATCCATCCATCCGTATCTCTATCGCTTTCTCATTTCTGTCTTTTTCCTCAGACTACATGGGTTGAAGAATATTCTACTTAATTTTTAAGATACAGATTCACAACACATTTTGGGTTCTATCCTGAGTGTTTTTCTCTCTCTGTAAATGTTATTTGTGACTGAATGTACCCTTCTTAGACAAAGAAGATTTATAAAGGTATAAGCTTTCATGAATGTTTCACCACCTAAGATTTAAAAATGTAATTAATAATTACATTAATAATTATTTTTATCCCAGAACTGCATGCTGCTTGGAGGACGGAAGAATACAGACGTTCCCTTGGAAGGATATTTAGTAACTCCAATACAAAGAATATGCAAGTACCCTCTCATTTTGAAGGTATCTTATATCCTACCTCACTGTGGCCTTTTCCTTATACCTGCATCTTTTGCTGATGATCTTTTAAAAGTATGACATTCTAAAAAAAGGGTCGGCCATAATTATTGGGAAAAAAATGGCTATTTTGCCACAAATTTATTTATAGTGCAGGAAACAAGTTTTCAGTGGAAAAACTACTAAAAGAGGCTTCTAGAAAACATACTTGTTTGAGTTTCATTTAGAGGAAATGCATTAGTTTCATGACAGATCCCATTAAGTTCATTATGACCAGTTTTGCATAGTACATCGTACGGCCCATTCTTTTCAGTAAGTCCACTGGTGCTATGTTTTTTGATTTCCTTAAACTTGGGCCACTTCGTGATACTAGTGAAGTGAGGGTCAAAATTACACAATTTTAGAGCCTGGGTTTTAAAGAATTATAATAAGGGAATGGTGTGGGTCACATGGGGCAATAAATGATGGAATGTAGAATGAGATTGCGAAGAAGACATGGCCTGTGGGAGATAGAAATGCCACGCTAATGATTCTGGGCCTGCTGCCTCATTATGGTAACCAGTATTTTTATTATGAAAACAAATGTAATGTACTACAATGGATCAGGATAGCAAATTTTGAACCCACCTCTTTTGGAACTATAATATCAGGCAGTTTGGGGTTATGAGTAAGCATGTGAGCTCCGAGTTCAAATCTGAAGTATTCTCCTTACTTGCTGTGTGACTAGGGCATGTCACCCAAACTCTTAGGGCTTTGCTTCTTCATTTATGACACAGAGATAATGCTGGTGATGATTTTATAATAGTACATACCTACAGGACCGTGTACATATGGGTCTATGTGTGAATGCACATCTATATGCATACATGTGATTACCTAATAAGGATTAATTTAATTGTTTGATATCAGTCATTTAATTTAGTATATTTTTCATGAATGTGAGCCATTACTATTCTTACCTAGTTGATTCTGATTTATTTTAACATATTAATTATCACTTGGCATCCAAATTTTTAAAAATACTCAACTGCTATGGACTGGTATTTTCTTGATTTGCTTTTTAAGAAATAAGTGTTATGAGTTTGGACAAAAATGCATTTTTCAATTACAACTTTTGCTAATTGTATAAGTTAAAGATCTGTGTAAAATTTGTTTTAGAAGGATTTTTTCTCATTAACAAAAACAACTTTAGAGTTGCTTGGTTAAGCCATAAGGAGCCGTAGAGAGAGGCCGACACAGGGGTCCCCAGTTCTGCAGAACTTTGGTGCAGTCTTTGGAGGTAGGGAGCACTGGTGCAAATGTGCCTCCTGTCATTCTGAGAATCCCTATGTACCTCCGGCTTAGTGCCTAGCACTGCATGTGTCTTCAGAACTGCACTGATTCCTGATCCTGATTTGAAATCCTGGAGATCATTTGGTTCTAAGAATACACAGGGATGCGGATATAAAGACTACGTCATGACAGACTGGTTGTTCTGAGTCACTCCTTGGCAATTAGGAGTGACCCAGCTATTTGAACTGACCTTGCAGAAGATAGCAATGTGGACACATCCTTGCTTAGCAAGAAAAGTGTCAGTTCAGAGCCCCTTCAAGCAGGGGAGAGATGACATTCTTCCTCCTTTTTTGGAAGATACAACTTCACAAAGAAACATGGAAACCCATTAGCTTATGTAGGCCCTGTATTCGGGTTAATATTGATGTCTGTCTTTGTGTACTACCAGTTGAAAAATTGTACTGGGATTCTCTTTGATTTGGGGTGACTTTATTTATTTGGAGAAAAATATAATAATAATTGGATTGGGCTATAGTGTTTGAAAAACAGATGCATTGGTGTTAATTGTGGAACTTGAAATTATTGAGTTGGCCAATCACCACGGGGTTCATAGCAAGTACCTGATGGCTGTCTCTCTCCCTTTTTCACATGCTGTAAATTCATGTCTCAACTCCACAGATATCCAGGGGGCACAATTCTATAAGGCCCAGATTAAGCCCTGCCGACTGACCTGACCACATCACACAATGCACAGAGGCTTCTACCCCTCAAAATCTCTGAGAAGCCTGCTTTTCTCTTCTATGGATTTGTGACTCAGTGTCACTCTTTAAACATGGTCTGGGGGTGATGTGACCTGTGCTCTGCTGCTGTTCACGCTGCCAATGGTGTGAACTTACCAAACGTGGGGTCAGAGTTAATGGTGGAACTTTTAACAGTGAGAGGATAGAACTCAGAGGAGTAAAACAACTGTAGATTTTTCCATTATATGTGGAGGATTTTGAAAATTCTTTTCAAGAGTTGCCTCAGAGTTTCTGTGATTGTGTTAGTGACATGGTGATGGCAACTGTAGTAGAGAAACAAATGACTAATTAGAAAGCAATGTGGTCACAACTGTCTAGACGGTGGGTGAAGATGTTTAATTTGGTGTTTCTAAACAACATCGAAAAGACCTTTTAATATGTTTAAAAGATTAAAGATTATTCTAGTTTTGATGAATGAAAGAAAAAGTAAGTAAAGAGCCAAAAAAATAAAAATTAAAAAACCCTCCTAAACACAAAAAACAAAAAACAAAGGTATTGAGGGATAGGTTATGGCAATTCATTTATCACAAAGAATGAACCTGAGTGACTGGGGAAAAAGCATAAATTGCTCCTGCAGAATGTATAAGTTATTTTGCTGGAGTATATAAAATGTTATTTAAAGATTTTGCTGTTTTATAGTGTGTTTTTATAGTTTCCCCAAGAGATGTTGAAAAATAAGGCATTCAAATTATTTTTGAAATTATGGGATGTATTCATTTGAAGATTATTTTTCTGTGAAAGACTAAAAAAAAGTGAATTACATATAAAGATGCTTCTGTTTGAGCAAAAGTCAATTATAAAAAAAAATTATATGCTCCTGGCGAAACGTTTCCCAATTTGAAAGTAGAAATGCAGCTTAATTTTTAAAAACCAAATAAGTTTGAGGGAAAAATTAAAGTGACTGCAAAATGTGCATTGGGGTAACACTTATTGATTTGACCTTTTGTTTTTGATCTTAATCTTCGAGGAGTTTGTGATGTTGCTTATTAAAGTGGCTCTCACGATCTTTGCAGTTTTCATTTCCTGGTCAGTCTGAACCTGCTGTACCAGAAAGCTGAAGATCAAAGGGTGATTTGTTTTTGTGTGTATAAACAGGAGTTGCTGAAGCGGACTCCACGGAAACACAGTGACTACGCAGCAGTGATGGAAGCCCTCCAAGCCATGAAAGCTGTCTGTTCCAACATAAATGAGGCCAAGAGACAGATGGAGAAGTTAGAAGTTTTAGAGGAATGGCAGTCTCACATTGAAGGCTGGGAGGTACATTCACTTTGCTCAACCATCAGGCTTAAGCTAGTTTTATGTAGCATGCTACATGTAGGATTCTCGGTATTAGATGGAACCATGAATGCTTAGTTTTTCTAGATAGAAAAGGACTAAGAGGATTGTAATTAATTCTGAAAAGTGCTAACTTTGATTAGTATTTTAAAATATTTTATTTACTTATTTGTTCATGTATTTGGTTATTTATTTACAGAGACATGTTCTCACCCTATCACCCCGGCTGGAGTGCAGTGGCATGATCGTAGCTCACTGTAACCTTGATCTGCTGGACTCCAGGAATTCTCCCACCTCAGTTGTCCAAGTAGTTGGGACTATAGGTGTGTGTCACCACACCTGGCTAATTTAAAACTTTTTTTGTAGAGACAGGGTCTTGCTTTGTTGCCCAAACTGGTCTTAATCTCCTGGCATGAAGTGATCTCAGCCTCCTAAAGCGCTGGAATTACAGGCATAAGCCATAGCACCTGCCCTTAAAATAACTTCATGGTGGCAGCTCATGGGCTTACCCTTTCCCTGGGAGGTCTGCAATGGAGCCAGATGAATCTGTGTGGGCTATAGGCTTTGGTATTTCAGCATTTGTGCATCGTGATAATCCTTTTTCGTGCCTTACCTTTGGTCAATAAGTACATAGCCTGAATCCTTGAGAAAGCGAAGATGGGGAATAAGGTTCACTGTGTGTACTTTTAGATTCTAAATTAGGTGTTTGATGTTGAACTCTATTTTAAGTCCACCTAACCTAAGTTTTGATGTCTTCATTTCTAGACAGAAGGAGCTTGTTACAGTCTAGTTTTTAAGGTTCATTCAAGATGAAAAATGCTAGGATTTCACCAGTCGTTAAGGAAAACAAATTTTTTTTTGAAACAGAGTCTCACTCTGTCACCCTGGGTAGAGTGTTGTGGCATCACAGCTCACAGCAACCTCAAACTCTTAGGTTTAATCAATTCTCTTGCCTCAGCCTCCCAAGTAGCTGGAACTACAGGCACCAGCCACAACGCCCGGCTATTTTTTGTTGCAGTTGTCATTGTCATTCAGCTGGCCTGGGCCAGGTTTGAACCCGCCACCCTTGGTATATGTGGCTGGTGCCGTAACCACTGCGCTACGGGCACCAAGCCAAGGAAAAATTTTTTAAATGTCAAAAAAGCAAATGAAGCATATGGTTCAGAATCCATACAATGTTTTCAGCTTTGGTAACTTTGAATCTCAGTTATTTCGTGGGGTTGGAGTTCTGTGTTACTTCACTTCCATACAAAGAATAAAATAAGATCCTATCTTTAAATTTCCTCAATTTAAATGAGTTTGAGCTTTGGACGAGGTTAAATTTTTTCTTGCTTATTATAAAGTCAGCAACCAAGGTAATTTTTAAAAGTGTAAAGAAGACTGAAAATGCTCTCAGCCCAATACTGTATAACAGAAAAGCAAGCGGATTGCTTTCATCTTTAAGGCTTTAGTGCTGAATTTGTTTCTTGTCTTCACTGTTAGTTTTCATTTGGACTTGAAATTTATATCCACCCAGATATGCAAAGAAACCTCAGACATGGACCTTCAGGAATTCTCCAGTTTGTCCACTTTCTGCTGTGCATCTTTGTGCTCACCGGGTTCTGACTTAGCTTTCTCTTTGTCTGTGTTCTTCCATTTCAAGTGTCCGGGCGACCTCCCTCTTTCAATCAGTTAAATGGTTGTGTGTTTTACAGTTGATTCATGATGATAATTCCTTTCCTGGGGAGCCGTTGTCCTGCTGCGATGAGAAAAATGGGCTAAAGTTTGCTTTTGCAGTTCCCTTGTCACTCAAACGCTGGAAGAAAAACCGAACTTGTTTTAAATTGTAGGATTTGTCAGTGAAATTTGCCAGGACTTTGACTAAAACAAAACCTTCAGGAACTTTCTGGTGCCCTAGGGAAATGGACTCTGTCATAATTTTGTTTCATCCTGGTATATATCCTAAAATGGAGTCTAATGCAAAAATGAGAGATTCTTTAAAAATTATTCATATCATTTGTACAGTATGCGCCAGTCACCAGAGAGGAGAATACATGTGGGCTGTTTAGGTCTCCTGTTGCCCTCAGCAGAGTGTCCCTTTACTTCACCAGCTTTGGTGCTTTTACAACACTCTGAGTCAAAGAGAAAAATGAGGCATTAAAACAGAGGAATTCTGTGGTGTATTTAGGGAGATCAGATAGGAATACACTTTGGTAGAAATAATATGAAAGTTGGGTCCCAAGAAGTGTGGCAACATGAATTCTACTCGAGTAGGATTTGACAGTGATTGTGCAAGACACAGCTGGATTAGGGAGTTTGGGGACATTAGGGATATGCAGCAGCTTGGAGCAGGGCCCAGCCAACAGGTTGGCATCTGGTAATGAGAACTTGATTGCCCATCCAGGTCCACAACTCTCCAGAAAAGGGAGAACTGTCAGTACTCAGGGCTGGTCTCTTCTGGCAAGTTTAGGAGAAAGTGCTAGCCTCAGAGGACCCCGTAGGGACACAGACTCATAGAGGCTGAATTCAGGCTGTGGGAGGTGGTGGGAATAGTTTAGTTTTCTTTGAATTGCTTACAGAGATCACTGCTTAGCCTGCAGACAGCCTCGTGTGTATGTGTTGTGGCTCCCACAGGGTGAGGACAGGGCCCAGTTCAGATGTAGGGTGATGTAGGGTGACCTGACAATTACAGAACACAGAGCTCCTGGAGGAGTTTTCGAGGTGAGGAGCCTCATGCTCATGGTGGTAAACAGCTCCTCTCCAGCACCTTCCACAAGTTCCCGAAGACCCTTCAGGACCACCTTACAAAATGAAACTTGCACTGAATGGGATGCAGGTCTGATGCCCCATGAATTTGCACTATTTCCATTTTAGGTGGATTGTTATTTTCCATAAATGACTAAATTATCTAGGGTCTTATTTCCTCATTAGTCAAATGAAGCCGTCTTTTTACCATAAAATCTCTTCAGGAATTTGCCTATGTAGCCTTTTGTGCTACTAAATTATTTACGTTTCTGTATGTTGAATTTAGGCACACACAGCAATTGAAATTTATTATATGCAAATCATTTGAGATACTACAGCACCCCTCTCCTGTATATAGGGTATATTATTGCAGATGTCAAATGAAATAAGTGAGAGTACTTTGAATACTATACAAGGCTGTGCAAAATATTAGATCATATTTTAAAGCTTTGAGAAGTTCTCAATTGTCTAATATATGCACCTATCTGCTGAGGTATTCTATTATTTAAGGTTATATGGTTTCAACCAATAGAAATTAAGAGAAAAATTAATTTAAAAGATATTGGGTAGCTCACAGAATCAATAGAAAAGCTATAGTATCAGACTTGAAAAGAGCGCGTAGGGAGCTGGAACTGTTTGGCGGTCTCATCAGCACCCTGGTTAAAACGAAGAGGCTCTAATAGTTTTTTCCATCTTGATGCTACATTCAAGATTCAAGGTCAAAACCCAAGGTTCCACTGATCTTGCTTGGGTAAATTTGCTAAGGGGAGGGCAGATGTCCTTGACTGCCAGTCATTTAATCCCCTTTCTGGAGAAATACTGATCCTCCAGTGTGTGTATTATCGTCTTAGCGAGTCTCTACAGTTTGCTGAGTGTTATTATAATCCCCGTTACACAGATTTAAAAGAAATGATGGCTATTTAACTTACCCAATAATTGACAGCTGGAAAAATTTAGATTTGGAAATAGGCGTCTGCATCTATTACATCTATTACCATGTGATATTATGTCCAGTGTGATAAAAGTTTCGCAAATTCTTTGGATTAAGTTTGTTTTCCTGGTTGTCCTTCAAATGTAAGCTGATCATACTACAGATAGTAGGTTTTCATCAGCATTTCTGTGGTAACTGCCACCCCAGACGATCTATAGTTTATGTTTTAATTGTTTATTTTTGAAGTTAGGCCTTTTATTACTATAATTTATTATATCTTATAATAAAGATATAATAAATTATAGTAATAAAAGGCCTAACTTCTTTTATCATTTATCTTATGCCACATTTATCTTAGGCCACATTCAGGACACACCACAAGATAGTCTAATGAAGGTAATCATAGGGAAATGATTAATGTGCCTTGGAACAGAAGTTTATTAGCTGTTTACTCAGAGTCAGTGATTCATTTCATAGAACAGGGCCGTTCTCAGACTGAGCCTGCTTCTTGGTTGATCCTTTGTGTTGTAATGATAACTGTAATCTTTGCAGTCATGCTGAAACATTTTGACAAGGGAGTACTGATAAGCATTACTTCTTTTAGTAATTCAGCTTTAAGTCCTTGACATGCCTGTTTAGAATTGACCTTTCAAATCTAGAAAAAAGTATCGAAGTAAAAGATGAGAGGAGGAATTATTAACCTCTGAAGGTGTTGGGAAAAATGTGATTCGAGGTAATTATTTTGTTTTGCAATGCAAAGAGAAACAATTGGACTTTGACAATTTTGATTAGCTTTTTACATGGGGAAACAGCAATGCTACAAGACTACTTTCACGTCACCTCGTGTTAGTTTGGGAATATTTGCTGCTGACATTTGACTGAGTTTGTTCTGACACTGTATTGACTTCAGTCAC
Source organism: Galagoides demidoff (assembly GCA_963574575.1). Classification (NCBI taxonomy): domain Eukaryota; kingdom Metazoa; phylum Chordata; class Mammalia; order Primates; family Galagidae; genus Galagoides; species Galagoides demidoff. The sequence continues at coordinate 643 of CAUYQV010053103.1, read as the reverse complement.
GTTTCTTGTTATTTCATGGATGTGCGCCTTGCAGATGCTGGTGATGGGACGGTTTCTTTTTGTCTTTGTACTGACTGATTTGGTAGATACAAATTTGTCTACTGCCTTGAGATAGAATTGATTTATAGATGCTTCTTGATATTTGACTATAGGTGGTTCTTGGAAAAAGACCACTGATAGTAAAACCACTTTAAAAGAGGAACAGCGTTTCATATGAAGTGGGAGAGAGGGAAAGTTCGATAGGACTTTATCTTGGTAAAATGAAAATTTATATTATTATTTGTTTTATCTGACATATAGCAGAATTCAGTTTATAATATTACTTAATAATTTGAACCTCACAAAGAGTGAATCAAATGCTGAGTCTGGTGTTTTAGGGGGGAGGTCATTCATTTTATGATAAAATTATATGATAAAACAATAGAGTATCCTTTATTCCATGGTTGATTTTATGATATTTTAAAAAGATTCTTTAGTAAGAAAACTCAAATGCTTCATCTATTTCTTTTTTTTTTTTTTTTTTTTTTTTTGAGACGGAGCCTCAAGCTATCCCCCTGGGTAGAGTGCCATGGCATCACAGCTCATAGCAACCTCCAACTCCTGGGCTCAAGCGAGTCTCCTGCCTCTGCCTCCCAAGTAGCTG